>JAJTIZ010000147.1:0-88821 GCA_021365335.1 Phaeosphaeriaceae sp. PMI808 | reverse complement strand
AGTATTTTATTATTCCTTCTAGTTTATACTAGGATTAAATTACCTATAATCTTAAAGAGTTATAGACTAAATAGAAGTAACTTTATAAATAGCTATAAGAAAGTCTTTAGTAATTATATTAATATATAATAGCTTTATAACTTAATATATTTTAGCTTCTATAGAAGCTTAGTTATACTTAGCTAGCTAAGTATTCTAGTTTACTATATTCCTTATTAGTTTAAGTAAATTAAAGTATCTTTTATAAGCTTACTCTTATTTAATTCATTTATCTATACTAATAGTTTATTTAAGGTTAGTAAGCTATTATTATAGTAACTAATCTAGTAGGTAGTACGTATATAGTAGATATAGTATAACTAATAATTAGATAAATACTATAATATACTATAGGCTCGTCTACTCCTTATTATATATATATTAATTAATTTAATACTACTTAGAGAGAGTTTTATAGTATTTAAGATCCTCCTTAAGTACTTTATAGCCTATAGTTAATAATTTAGATTAATATAATAGTTTCTAAATATTAGAGGTTAGTATATATTTAGTAATTATTAGAGAGCTAACTATTTCTAGGTCTTTAATAAGTTTAGTATTTATAGCTAGGTTAATCTTATCCTAAATCTTATAGACTATATATCTTAATTATAGTTAAGTTAACTAAGCTATATAGTTACTATCTATCCTTAGTATTACTATAGGATTATATTACGCTTAGTAGATTATCTTATTATTAACTTATAATCTATAATAGTAATAATTAGTACTATTCTTTAGACTTTTAAGTTATTATTAATTAGGCGTATAGCGTAGTAGTAGCGCGTTATAGTTATACTATAGAGGTCCTAAGTTTAATTCTTAGTATACCTACTAGGACTAAATCTATAGTAGTAATTTACTATAGATTTAGTTCTTTTTATATTTTTAATTAATAATTAGCTTAACTTAGTTAAGATATTAAAAGTTAAAATTTAGTAGAGTATACTAGGGACTAATTATAGAGTATACTAGTTAGAACTAGTTAATTAATAGAAGTTAGGTCTATCTAATTTCTATAGGTTTATATACTAATTAGCTTAATTTATTTTAGTTATTAGTTTAGCTTAATTTAGTTAAGGTAGTAAGACTCTTAATTATTAGATTTAAGATAGGTTTTAACTATCTATATAGAGTAGGAGGATTATACCCTTTTAAAAGTATATATCTCCTATAGCCTATAGTAGAGGGTTTAATAGGAAATACTAATATATATAAAGTATATAATAAAAGACTATAATAAATAATATAGTAAATAATTAATTAATTATCTATAAACGTTCTAAATTATTATCTATTAATATTCTACTTCTTCTATCTACTATACTTTCTACTAGTTTATATATCTATATCTATAGATCTTATTAAGGTCTCTTAGTTTAGAGGGTAGAGATCTACTTATCTCTATTATATAGTTAAGCTAGCTTAACGTAGTTATTTAATAGTACTAGTTCTATATAGCTTATCTATAATACTATAAGCTATTAGATATTAGCTTTACTAGTTATATTAGCTATATTAGCTATACTAGCTTTACTAGCTATACTAGCTATAATCTTAGATATAGTCTTAGATAGTCTTATAATAACGCTTTTATCTAGTAGTAGATAACTAAGTTTAACCTTAGATTACCTATAAATCTAATAACTCTATAGTACCTACCTATATTTTACTAGCTACTCTAATTATTATATTTCTTTATTATAGCTATTATATAATAGAGTCCTTATACCCTAATTAAGGCCCTTCTAATAACCTATATACCTCCCTAAAGTTTAAGATTCTAGATAATAATCCTAAAGATATATTAGCTAATTCTAAGAATATAGAGGCTAGTATTATAGATATATTTATCCTAGTCTTTTATAATAGTACTTACTAACTTATATAGGGTTTTAAGTATAAAGAAGATAAGATTTATTATATCCTCTTACTTTATAGAGGAAGAGGCTACTAGAAATAGTATCCTATAAATATAGAGGGGTGATAGCGAAAAGGAGTAATCGATTTTTTAATATTTTTTAACGTATTATAACTTAGCGAAAAAAATAGTTAAAAATATAAGAGATAGAGATTATTAAAGAGAAAAACTATAATATTCTTTTTAAAATTTTAGATTCTAATTATTAAGTATATATAGGACTTCTATTTCTTTCTAAAGTTAGGGGTTTTTTTTCTTCTACTTTAAAGAGCTACTACTTTTTATTTTTAGTATCTTTTTAGCTATATTTTATATATATAATATAGTTATAGTATAACTATAATATACTAGACTTTTAGCTAAATCGTATTACTAGTTTATATTATATAGAAACTTTTAGTTTTTACGCGTTTAGGAGTATAATTATATATTTAACTTAGCTAATACTTAGTTTAATAACCCTTAGCTATCTTTACTACTATATATCGCTAAGGGAGAGATAATATACAGTTATCTATAGCTAACTAGGCTATAGCTAGCTACTCCTCCTTTATCGCCTCCTTAAAGACCTTTATACTCCTTTTATTAACTCTAATCCCTAAGCTCTTTCTAGGGCGTTTATTTAGCCTATCTTTAAGTATACTCTATATATTTTCAATAGGATTTAGATCTAGACTATAGGCGGGGTAAGGATAAAGCTTAACTTTATTCCTTTTAAACTAATCCTTAACTAGCTTAGCTTTATAGAGTTTATTATTATCTTACTGAAATTTCCACCCTATATAGATAATTAGTATATAATCTAGAAATATAGCGCTAATATATATATAAAGGAGTAAAATAGAGATAGGTTACTTACCGCGTTTTATATACTTTTTAAGTACTAGATTAAGTACCTCTTATATATATCTTCTATTATTAAAAGGTATAGAAGATATTAGGTCTCTTATAAAGATTAGTTCGGATCTTCCTCCTATCTAAATAGCTCCCTAAACCGAGATAGTTATATCTCTAGCTATATCTTAATTAGTATTATAGCTATTAAAAAACTAATTAAATAGAAAAATTTACTATAAAATATAGAATAAAATAGCCTACTAGGATTTTTTTTAAACTTACTTTTATTAGTTATAGAAACTAATTACCTTCTAGCCTTTATAGAGCTAAATCTACGATAGTACTCCTACCTAGCTCCGTGCCCCCTTTATATAGAGCTTTTATCTAAAAATATAATCTTTTTAAGATTAATTTCCTTCTCTTCTAGCTTCTTAAGCTACTCTTTAGCGTATTTAACTCTTAATTTAGCTAATTTAGCTAAAATAATAGCCTTTTTAGTAGCTATATTAGTAGTAACTCCCTCCTCTTTAAGTACTCTTTATAAACTCCTTTTACTAACTCCTAAATTATTTTCTATTATTAATCTCTTATTAATCTTTTTAGGGGACTAAATTATATCTCTTTTAATAACTCTTTTTTACCTAGGAGTTACCTTCTTTTTAATTACCCCTTTATCTACCTCCTTTTTACTCCTTTTAGCTTTAATCCTTTTAATAGTATTATAAATAGATTTAATATCTTTTTTAAGAATATTACTAATTATATTAGGTAGAGTATTAGCTACTAATAGAAGCTAAACTTAAGATTCGAATTTTAAAAGATTTTTAGCTATTTTAAAGAATATAGAAGATAAGAAGGAAAACTAAAAAAAGTTTCTTACTTATAGACTATAGACTAATATTTTAGTAATATATTACGTAAGCTTAATATTTTTTTAAATTTTACTTTTTTTTTAATTAAATAAAAAAATATAACTAACTAAGTAATATATAGTAAAAATTTATTTATATAATCTTTTCTAGCCTAAATAGGTATAGTTAAATAATTAGACTTTTTTATACGTAAATTAAAAAGTTATACAACTTTAAAAATAACCTAAAAAAACCTACCTAGTTTAATAATAAAATACGTAATATATATTAACTTTTATATAAATATTATACGTTAAAAAGAAAGAAGAGATCTTTAGCTATAAAACTAGGTATCTCCTATATTTTTAATAATTTTTTTCGTAGAGCTATAATACGTTGAAAAATATTAAAAAATCGATTACTCCTTTTCGCTATTACCCCTCTATATAAAGGCACTATATAAGCGCGAGCTTAGTAATAGCTCTCGCGCTATTTAGTAGAGGACTTTAGCTTTAATATACTCTAGTAAAGAGAAGGCCCTTAAAGCTACTAATATAGTAGATTATACTACTAGGTATTAGCTTAAAGATAGGTTAAAGAAATCTCTAATATATTAGAATCTTAATAAAGATAGAAAGGATTTTATATATAGTAATAAGCTTAAGAAGCTTAATAAAAAGTACTTTATAGATTAGAAGAATAGTAAGTTATTATAGTCTTTTATTATATATTATTACTTAAAATTAATAGAAGAGTAGCTTAAGAACTAACTCTATTAAGTTTATAAAAAATAGACTAAAATTTAATATAAAAATAACTTTAAGAGGTATAAAGAGATAATAATCGAGACTTTAAGTAGTAGGATTATACCTAATAGGCTAGAGGTAAGCTATACTACTATATAGGTTTTTAGCTATTATAGTATTATATACCTCTAAATACGTAAACTCTACTAAGATAGATTAGTAAAACTTAAGAGTAATTTATTTAAAGATAAGAGTAAAAAGTTAGAGTAGTTAGTATTCTATAATAATCTTACCCTAGAAGAGAAAGAGATAGTAGAAGATACTACTTAGAAGTAAGTTTATTATAGTCTTTTATTATAAGTATATACTAACTAAAGTAGGGCTACTAAGTATATACTTATTTCTAAGCTTCTAGGCGTAGATTAACTTAAGCTTAATACTTCTAGTCCCTATATTCTAAGTAATAAAGATAAGTATAAAGAGGAGTTTAATTATAATAATAAGATTAATAATTACTATAATAATATACCTAATAAGTATAAGATTAAGGAGTAGTACTAAGAGTTTTAGGATAAGATTAATACTAACTCTAAGAGTAAAACTAACTTTAAGAAGTTTCCTTAGAGCGATTCTAAGTAGATAATGCGTAATCTTAGCTACCTATTAGTAGCTAGTTACTATAATTATAGCTAATAATTATATTTAGATTTAAATATACCTAACTTAATAATAAATTAATAGTTTTATAATATTTTATAACGTAGTTCACTAGCGAACGCCCTACCCTACTAAGCGCCCCACCCTAATTTACTAGTAAAAATTAATAAATTACTACCTAATATCTCTAGAACGACTAGGTAGAATTAGCTAGAAATTTTACTAGTAATAGATATATATATATTCTATAATCTATTAGAATTTATAGTTAGTACCTATAATATTACGTAAGCTATTAGCTTAAGAAGTAGAGTAGCTTAAGAAACTAGTTTTTACTTAATAACCTTATAGATTCTAATAATAATTAGCTATAACTTTTACTATATATAGAACTATATATCTTATACCTTATATTAAATTTGTATCGAGATATCTTCTATATTAACTAAGTTATTAAAGATAGAAGACTATCTCGATTAATCCTTCTAACCCTAGTAGGTACTAATCCTAATCTAGTATAGCCTACTTTACTTTTAAATAATTTTATTTAATATAATTAAAATCTATATTTAAAATTTTAAAGCTATAGCTATATCGGTTTAATAGTTATATAAGAAAGTAGTAATAGTAGAAAAACTTACTTTAAGCTCTAATAGCTTACGTAATATTAGAGATACTAATTATAAATTCTAATAGATTATAGAATATATATATATCTATTACTAGTAAAATTTCTAGCTAATTCTACCTAGTCGTTCTAGAGATATTAGGTAGTAATTTATTAATTTTTACTAGTAAATTAGGGTAGGGCGCTCGGTAGGGTGGGGCGTTCGCTAGTAAACTACGTTATAGGTTTTATATATATATAGCTAGTAGAAATAAGTAATAGATATAAAATATAGTATACTATAGTTGAATTCTTAGTATTAGAGTCCCTAACTTATAAACTATATAAAAAAAACCTATCTAAAAAAATCTAGTTATACTACCTACTAAGTATTAAGTAATTATTATATTTTTATTATAGTTTCTTATTACCTTTTTATTATAGTTTCTTATTACCTTTTTATTATAGTTTCTTATTATAGTTATATCCTCTTATACTCTAGTACTCTAGTTATAGATAATATTAATTTACCTCTTAATCTCCTATAAATCCTCTATTAATTCCAATTAGAAGTACCCTATAATATAGTTTATAAGTAAGCGCCCTACCTAAATAAGCGCTCTACTAAATACTAGTATAGTATATATATAGTAATATAGTATAATTATTAGATTTATAGGTAATCTAAGATTGAACTTAATTATCTACTACTAGATAAAAGCGTTATTATAAGACTATTAAGACTATATCTAAGATTATAGCTAGTATAGCTAGTATAGCTAGTATAGCTAATATAGCTAATATAACTAGTAAAGCTAATATCTAATAGCTTATAGTATTATAGATAAGCTATATAGAACTAGTACTATTAAATAACTACGTTAAGCTAGCTTAACTATATAATAGAGATAAGTAGATCTCTACTCTCTAAACTAAGAGACCTTAATAAGCTTTATAGATATAGATATATAAACTAGTAGAAAGTATAGTAGATAGAAGAATAAGAATATTAATAGAGAATAATTAAGAGTATTTATAGATAATTAATTAATTATTTACTATATTATTTACTATAGTCTTTTAGTATATATATTATATATATTAGTATTTCCTATTAAACCCTCTACTATAGGCTATAGAAGATATATACTTTTATAAAAGGGTATAATCCTCCTACTCTATATAGATCGTTAAAACCTATCTAAAATCTAATAATAATACTATAATAAATTACTATACTCTCTTAAAGAATCCGATAGCGATTATACAGCCGATTCTAGCGGTTTATAACGCTATTTCTAGATACTAACTTACTATAAAACCCCTCTAGCCTTACTAATAGGGGCTAGAGCGTATATACTCTCTAGGTTCCCTACTTTAGCTAGCGTATATATTAAGAGCCCTTAGCTTACTACTATAGGTTTCACTTAATTACTCCTAGTAGCTTATAAATAGTATTAATATATATCTTAAATAAGTCTAGTTATAAAACTAATTATATAATATTAGTATAAGAGGTAATAGAGTAGATTAGCTATAATAGCTAGAAAGGTAGCTATAAGCCTATAAGGTTACTTTTTACCTATTTCTACTACTTATAATACTAATACTTACTATAGTTAGCTAGCTAGTAGAGTATTTAAGGCTTCTTCTTTACCTTCCTATAGTATTATAATAAAAGGACTATTACCTTCCTCTTCCTCTTATAGAGTCTATATACTATCTATATTATTATTTAAGTTAGAAGTCCTAGCGCCTCTTCCTACTATTATACGCCCTACCTCTAGATACTCTACCTCTAGATACTCTACCTCTAGTTACTCTACTTCTAGTTACTCTACCTCTAGTTACTCTACTCCCTAATAGATAGTAGTAATATATAAAATCTTTCTTTAGTTAAGAGACTCTCTAGTCGCTTATTTAAAACTAGAACTTACTCTAAGAAGAGTAATTATACTAAGCCTATAGATAATAGTAGGGACTTAGATTTAGATATAATACTTATTAATATACTAGATAGTAGTAATAATAAGGGCCTAGTATAGCTCTTACCTAAGGAAACTTATTTACGTAAGTACTATCTTTAATAGCTAGAAATCTTTAATAAATATAAGTATATAGTATAAGATTATACTAATAATACTACTTACCTAATAGATTATATAGAAGATTAGTAGAATAAGTAAGTAACTAGTCTCCTAGTTACTTTTTAACTATACTAGAATATATAGGGACTAATATAGTATAGATACTAGATAGATCCTAGGCTAGAATATTTACGTAACTTTATAACTATATCCCTTAAGAGTCTATATTTCTTCTTTAACTAACTACTTAGTAATAAGGAGTATAAAGGTAAAAAAGGAAGGTAACTATATAGAACTAAGTTCGCTAGTTCCCTTATAACGTACTAGAAGGTCTTTCGCCTTATATATAAAAGAGTAACTAATATAAAAATTAATATAAAGATAAATCGAAGTATATATAAGGTATAAAGAGTAAGCTATCTAGTTATAGTTATATATAAGTATTTATATCTAATATAATTATTAGGTACTAAGGAAGCTAGTAAAGAAGTATAGTCTTAAGAAAATAGGTTAAGATAAAGCCTATATATATATTAAGGATCTAGCTAAAGTACTATAAATAAATTTAATAATAACTAAAAAGTAATATTCCTATAGACGCTATAGGATATAAGCCTAACTCTATCTATAATTAGGTAGGTTTATAGTAAATCGCCTTAGTACGCTTCTTAGTCTCTATTATTAGTATATATAGGTTATACTACTATAGGATCCTAAGAGTAGCCCTTATTAAGTCTTACTAGAATTTACCTTTAAATTTATAAAGTAGTTCCTTAGTATTAAAGATATATCTATAAGTACTCTTTCTAACTACTAAATTTATACGACTACTAACTTTTCTCTAAGGAATACCTTCTTACTCCCTAAAATTATATATAATAAGACTCTTATCTTTAGCCTATATATCTTCCTCCTTAGTATAATCTTCTATAATTAGGCGTTTATAGTATATAATCTAACCTCCCTAGAGAAACTTAGTAGGCTTAATATTCTACTAGACTATAATAAGCTACTACTATACCTAAATCTAAAATTAGATAATATTTCTATATTTTAGAAAGTAGTATAGACCCTAGATAGCTAGGCTATTTCTCCTATTAAACCTCTTCTCTACTCTACCTTACTACCTTAGATCTAAGTACTTAGGTAAATTATAGTATTTATATAGGTTACCTATCCTTATTTATTAAGATATACTAGAGGGAAGGCCTTTAATAAGAATAGTAAGCTCTATAAGCTATTATAGGTAAGGTATAGGATATAAAGTATAGGATTAATATAGTATATAGGTAATATTAGTAAGGCTATATAGAACCTAATAATAGGGTACGCTAGTATAGTAATATTCTTAAAGTACTACCTCTTATAGTATATTATAGTTAAAATATAGACTATTATATAAGGTATTTAGCCCTATATAGCGCTTATATAGGTAGCTTATACTATAAGCTATTCGATTAATTATTATTAGCTATAATAACTTATAATAGAGTAGTTAGTATCTATAAATAATAATCCTACTATTTATTCCCTACTTAACTAATAAAAGTAACTTAAATATACTCTTACTAATATAACTAATTATCTAAATTATAAAGCGCTTACCTATAAAATTAACTAAGAGAGGTAGTATTACTAGTATACTCTTCTTTAGGATATTAAGGAATACTAGGAGTTCGAATAGCCTATATATAATATTAAGTAGTAGCTAGCTAGTAGAGAAACTAAGAACGATATAGAGGTAGTTTATAACGCTATACTCCTAGCCTAGGTAGAACTAACTAAATTAATCCTATTAAAGCTAGGGACTACTATATAGGAGGAGATAGATAGGCGTAATAGGGCTATTCGTACGGTTATACTATACTATAGTATTAAAGAGGGTAGAATAAACCCTACTTAGATAAAGTAATAGAGTAGAACTATTACCCTACTCGTTAAGAGCTAGCTAGAATATAAGGAAGAAATACTAGAAGTAGCTAAGGTATTAGTATATAAAGAGTTTAGGCTAAAGGTATATTTTATTTACCTTAGTAATAAAACTCTACTAATAGTATTACGTATATACTCCTTCTATACTCTAGGTAATCTTAGTAAATATTTTAAATATAGGTACTTATAAAATATTAAGAAAGGGGATTACCTTACCTATAAGCTTTATTAGGTATACCTAGTAGATATAATATATTTATAGCGATATAGTCTAGAGGTTTATAAGACGAAGACGTAATATTAAGATACTTCTATTAGTTAATTCTTAGGGATAATAGGAGGGATATATAAATAATAGTAATCTAGTCCTTAATATAATAAGTACTAGTATTAAAGGGATAGAAGGTTACTAGTAAATCTATTTAGCTACTCTACTAGTAGCCTTTCCTATTTTAATATAGTAAAATCTATTAAATAATTTTTCTATTATTATACTACTATAGGCGCCTTTACTAGTAGTACTAAAAGTAGACGCGACTTAGATTAGTATAATATATTGATTATTTTAATAGTAACTACTAAACCTATATAAAACTACTCTAACTCTATTAACTACTAAAATACCTTATATTAGGGCGCGTAGGGCTAGAAGGGCGCGCGTTCTCTTAGTATCTATAAGTTCTAGTATATATAGGCTATAATATAACTAGTAATTATTATAGCTTATATATAACTTATAATATTAGCCTCTATATAATTTCCTATACCTTTATTTTTTAAGGTAGTAAAGGATATAACTAGCTATTAGTAGGGTCTCTTTACCTAGAGAAAATTATATAAATAGAATTATAATAGGCTTAGTAAAGTATAGTATCCCTATATATAAATCTTAACTAATACCTATAAGTTAATTATAGTATATAAGTAGTATCTTAATACTCTCTCTTAGTTACTTTCTAGTAACTTTAGTAGCTATACTAAGATACTACCTACTTTTATACTTATCGCGCTATTAATATAGGAGTATATACTACCTTTAATATATTTCCTAATGTATCTACTTTTTAATAAAGAACTATACCTTATCTTATTATATATATAGACTAGAGCCTAGTATTAGTATATTATTAAGTATATAATAAAATACTAGGTACTCTTCCCTTTAGTATAGATTATAGTTATTACTATAACTATAAATAACTTATACTTCTATAACTTACTATATAAGTAAAAATATCTTATACCTACTATAGAACGTATTAGTAACGATAGTAATATTCTAATATATATTTTCTCTAAAGGGGGGAGTAATAAAGTATATGAGTTAGCTAAAGTATACTATAATATTACTAGGTAATAGCTTCCTATTATAATATTATACTTTAATAGTATACTTAGTTATCTATACTACCTATATCTTTATAACGTAATCTATAGATCTCCCTATCCTATTCTAGGTCTTTAATAAATTAGCTTCCTTATAAGTAGTATAGTACTTAGAGCTATCTAGATTATCTATATTATCTTTAAGGGGTTTAAAAATAATCCTATTACTAGGATATAATAATAGATTATTAACCCTATATATTTTAATCTTAGGACCCTATAATACTACCTTTACTCTAAGGAAGATACGCTTATTATATAGTAAGATATTTCTAAGTATATTAAAGAGTTATTATATAAAGATATTCTAGTATAGGAAGTCTTATTTAAAGGAAGTAAATATATTAGCTATATAAGGTAAAACCTAGACTACTACTAGGAAGCTATTATAATAGTATAGAGAGGTATAATATAAAGAGGCTAGTTTATAATAGAATTTATAAACTACTCTTTACTATCTACTTTATACCTCTACTATTTACTCCTTATAATATAATCTAACCTACTTAATATTTAAACTACGCTACTACTAAATATTCTATAGCCTTACTTAACTATAGCTTCTAAGTTAATTATTAACTCTTATTTTAGTAGACCTAGTCCTTAAATATAGATATATATTAACTCTAACTAACTAGTTATAGAATAGTCTATATAGTCTTAAAAGGCGTTACTACTATATAGGTATTAGTTAATAATAGGGTTAAAAATAAGTAACTCTACTTTTTTCTATATACTAAGAAACTATCTTAGTTCCTAATATATATCCTAAGCTATATAGCTATTCTACCTTATAAAGGATAAGTTATAAATAGTATATTTCTTTAGAAATTAAAATTATAATACTCTATAACTAATCTTAGAAAGCTAAATAATATACTAGAGGGAGTTTCTACGTCTCTACCTAATTATTAAGGGGGTATAGATACTACTAAGATAAAATATTCTATAATACTATAATAAGAAAGGGTATAAAGAAATATATTTTATAAAGAGTAATTTAATATCTTAGGGTAGTAGAGTATAGGCCTTATAGAACTACTTTAACTAATAGATATAGTAGTTATAAGTACTTCTATTATTATAGAGCTATTTATAGTTGAATAAGAATAGAAATTCTAGGAATATATACTAATAAAGAGTATTTTAGGAATAAGTCTATTAATAAATAGAGTGCGTAGTAGAAAATATATATATCTCTCTAAAATTAGTTACTATATAAATAACTATAAAGTATCTATTTCCTACTATTATAGTATCTATACCCTCCTATAGCTATAAAAACCTATATTTTTACTATTACTATAGCTTTAACCTACTAATAAGTCTTAATAGCTCTAACTACTAGCTCTTAAGTAACTATAGCTATTCTAGATAAACTTAATAATAAGAGTATAGAAGCCTTAATACTAATAGATAGACGCTTAAGGCGAGTCCTAGACCTATTTATAAAAATAATACTTAATAAAAATAGGTAATTCTTTAGTACTAGTACCCGACTTATTTAGTTTATAGATAATATAAAATACTTAATTTATAGTAATTCTAGTATTATTTCTCTTAATAGCTCTTCCCCTCTTATTAACTTAGATAGGAACCTAAATATTACGCTTTAGAAGCTACTTATTCTTAATAGTTTCTAAATTTATTATTAGATTTAGACTTATACTAATATTATAGTATATTCGTTACTAGTAATTATACTAGCTACTACTATAGTAAGATAAGTAGGTAGATATTAGATATAGTATAAATTAAGAAAATTATACTACTCTTTTATTAGTTTATTAGTATTCTATATACTCGCTTATACTTCTAGTTTCTAGTTTTTACGTACTACTTATTTACTTATCCTATACTTACCCTAGACTTACTTAGTATAGGCTTTACTAAGACTATTCTAGCTATTCTTAAAGTACTTAATATATTAACCTTAGTACTACCTAGCCTAAGTAGCGTAGATAGTTTAATATAGTTTCTTATAGTAGAAGAGGTTAAGAAAGATATTTATCCTACTAGTAATAGTACGTTTATATTAGCTATACTCTTTTCTAGAGTATTTCTATATAGCTTTCCCTACTAGTTTAATAGTATAATAAAAGTACCTTAAGCTATAATAGAAAGTAGAGAGCTATAGCTAGGTTATCTATATATAGAAGGTTAATAGCTAGTACTAATAGAGATACTATTAAGGGGTAGGTATTTATAAATAGACTTTAGGTAGCCTTTATTCCTTTTAAGAATTATTTTATTTTATTATACTAGATAACTTCCTATACTATAAGGTTTTAAATAGCTTAAAACTATCTATATAATAGAAGTAGTATACCTACCTTTATTACGCCTATCTAGCTATATTAAATCTTAAAGGCCTATAGGTATAAAATATAAAACCTACTTTATAATTAAAGAGCTAGAAAGTAACTTAGCTATTATTATTATATATAGATTTTATAGGCTAACTATTAAATAGGAGGGTTTTTAAAAAGTCTTATTTCTATAAAGGAAGGGCTAGTAGATAGAAGAGTAATTATATTATAATAGCTAAATTAAATATATTAATATAATATAACTTTAACTTACTAATACCTAATTCCTCCTTTTCTTACCCTAACCCTAACTATTATTCGCTAAATATCCCCTACTTTAAATTAGTTCTAAGCTAAGATTACTAATAGTACTAAAGTATATTAAAGGATAAAGCCTTAGGAAAGTTATAAAAGTAGCTAAATAAGTAGTAAGGACTATTAAGCCCTATAATATAAAGCTATTTAATCTAAATATAGACTAGTTAAAAGGTTATAGTAAATAAGATTAAATAGGCTAAAGGTAATAATTAGCGAGTATAGTAAGTAATAGTAATATAGTATCTAATACCTTAGTATTACTAAATTAAAGTTATCTTATAAAGACTTATAGAACTTTTAAAATCTTAATTACTAATTATATAGCTTAATTTAGATTATAATAAATTTTAAATATAGGCGAAGTATTATAGTCTTTTTAGTACCTTACCTTTATTATTATCTATCCTTTTTCGTTTATAGTAGTCTACTCTACTAAAGGGTATAGTTAATCTAGTAACTAGCTTTTATACTAAGTATAGGGAGCTACTAATACTAAAAGCCCTAGCGCTCTTAAGCTCTAGTAAGATATTAAGATTCTTATAAGTTTCTATTTTAACGTAAACTTAAAAGTTACTATCTTCCCTAATAAATCCTATTATAGCTACTATAATTAGTGTACCGTTTACTATAAACCTACCTTAACTATCTACTAATTTTTTTACTACTACTTTTAGCGTAGAATCGCTTTTTAGGATTAAATATAGTATATTTCTAGTAAGTATAGATTTATTATCTTTCTACTTATAAGGAAGTTAATCTAGTTTAAAGTAGAAAAGTAATACTACTAGGTAGTATACTATATTATCTATTTTTAGTATTAGTAATACGTCTACCTAAGTCTTTATAATAAGATCTAGTATACTACTTATATTATTAAGCCTTAACTTCTTTTTATCTAAGTTAATATTAAGACGATAATCGTATAGACTAATTATACTAGCTATCTATCTTACTTTATTAAATCTATTCTCCTAGACGAGATAAAAGGCTCTATAGAATATATTATATTTTTAGATACTTTAATAGTCTTTAGTACTTACGTTATAGTAGCTTAGCCTTAGCTTACTAGTTCCTAATATAATAATAAAGTCTAGTTATTTAATATATAGGAAGAGTACCGCTACCTCTAATTATACCTAAGGCTCTATATTATTTTAAAGGAGGCCTAGGTCCTATAAGGTACTAACTCCTTTAATATACTTAGGTGGAAATATACTATATAATATAGTTAGTTTCTAGTTTATAGAAATATAGTAAGCCTTATATAGGTACTACTAATATAGTACGAGTACTATAAATTAGGTTAGCTATAATTATATAGTTATACGAACTATACTTATATCTCCTAAAGTAGTACTTTACTAGTACTATCCTTTAGTTTAATAATACTCTTATCTATGTAATTTTAGAATATTGTTTTAAATATAGCTTAAGGAGCGCTTACTATAATTATTATTTTACTCTCTAATTCTATTATAGTTACTAAAAAATCAATATAATAGATTCTTACTAATAGTAGTAACTAGTAACCTAACTTTTATACATATAGCTATTACGTAAGAATAATCTAGAATATTCCTATTAGTACTAATAACTTCTTTTAGTACTACCTTAATATTATCTACTAAATATAGACTATCTAAAAAATATAATATAAGTAGTTAAAAAGCGCTAGAAAAGAAAGGAATCTTTAAAGATTTCTAGCGTTTAAATACCTACTCTATAATACCTAGAAATATCTAGATAGATTTATCTAGTAACTAGCTATTAATATAATAGTCTATAGTAATTACTACCCCTATAAATATAGTAAGCTATCTATACCTCGTCCTTAGGCCCTAAGATATACCTATACTTATACTAAAGGTAACTTTTATATATCGCTAAAATAGAATAGATAGATTAATATAATCTTAGATGCGTTTTATTAGTATTAGTAGTATAATACCGCGTATACCTCTACTATTAATATATAGTACTCTAGCTCTAGTTATTAGAGGATAAACCTTTATAGTAATACTATTAGTTATACTTTACCTATAAAGAAAGTATTAGTAGATATAAAAAATCTAAGGATCGTCTTTACTACCTTTACTAAATATAATAATATAGTTTTTATATATATAGTACCTATAAGGTAAGCTATATTATAGTACTCTAAGTATATAGTAGAGATAGGTATTAGTACTCTAGATACTACTCTACTACGCTTTAAAGTATTCTAGAGTATTTTTATAGATTTCTACTACTAATTTACTATCTTTAAGCTCTTTAAATAAGGAAAGGAGATTTTCCTATACTATACTAATAAGACTACTATATATAGCCTCTTTAGTCTCTATTAAGTCTACGTAAGCTTTACTTACTTTTAGGAGTACTATTTTATATAGTATATTAAGTATAACTATATAGTTAAATACTATTATAGTTAGTTTATATATCCTATAGTAAGAGAGGCTATATACTATATATATTAGGTAGGTAGTAGTCTAGTAGTAGACTTAATATAATTATAGGTGCTAAAAAGTTAATTAACTATTAGAGTGATAGTATATACTTAATAAAGTTTATAAGATACTCCTCTATATCTAATATAATAGGGTTATATATTCTAGAGGCTTTAATAAAGTTAAATAGTATATTAACTAATAGAGTAAGATAGGTACTTATATATTTAAAGAAAGTAGTAATATAGGTAGTAGAGAAAGAAAGCTAGTTCGCCTCTTTTCTTTTCTTTATCTATTCTAATCTATACTTAAGATACTCCTTAATATATTAAAAATAAACCTTAGATAAGGCTATATACTTAGGTATAAGAGTAATAATATTAATTACTAAGAATAACTAGAATAGGTTTTTAGTACTCTCCTCTTAAAGTATCTAAAGAAAAGCCTTTCTAGCCTCCTTTTTAGCTACTATATTATATATAAATTTACTAGTTATAATTATTATGCCTAGAAGTATCCTTATTAGAAGTATTAATAGTAGGCTCTACTCTAGCTACTAAGTAAGGCGCTATATAATCTACCTAAAGCTACTAAGATTAGTAGAGAAAAAATAGAATATATCTATAAAGGGAATAAGTAGTTATATATTAAGGTCTTTTACTACTCTAGCCTTATTAGTTAGCTAATAAGAAATAGATTAGCTAGCCTTAAAATACTTATTATACTTTATATCTACCTATCTATTATAGGCTTTACGTATATCCTAGTCTATAAGAAGTAATAGTTATTCTTAGGATACTATTAATAGGTTAAGATAAAGGTAGATCTTATAGGACTTTTCTTTAACTCTTAGTCTCCTCGTGTTTTTTAGTCTAAATAACGCGCGTATAGTAATTAATTTCTTAGTATTACTAATTAGAACTATTAGACTTAGCCGCTACTTATTAGCGCGAGGAAGGTAGTTAATAATATTCTAAAGTAGGCTAGCTTAGAGAAGAGTAGTATTACTACCCTATTTATAAGGACTTATATAGTAGGTATAGCTATTACGCCCTATATTAATTTATTAAGGTTAACTTATACTATATATTTTATTTAGTTATAATTTAGATCGTCTAGGGCGCTAGATTTATATATCTAAGCTATATTCCTATATTTAGGCTACTCCTAATAGATAGTAATAATCTATTATTAGTTATTTACTATAAGCTCTAGGACCCTTATTATTAGCCCCTATTTCTACTAATAGGACTTTATATCGCGTAATAGAATATTTATATATATCTAGCTAATAAGTAGGCTATATTATAATCCTATTAGAGGAGTACCCTACTTATTAAATACTACGCCTTAGTATTTATTACTAGGGATACTAATATAAGTTACGTATCTAGAAAAATAATTATCTAATTACCTTCTTCTATATAGATAATATTATTACTATAGTAAAACCTAGCTACTCTACTACTCTAGATAAATTTAAGTATAAGCTCTATAAATACTATAAGATTACTAATCTTTAAGACTATAATCTATAGACCTTTTATAGTATTACTATATATAGAAATAGGGATACTAGTAATATCTAGCTATCCTAGAAGGACTATATTAAAACTATCTATTATAGATATCCTTTACCTAAGCTATAGATAAAAGCTCCTATTACTCCTCTACTATTAGAAGAACTACTTCCCTCTACTAAAGTTAAGAATAATACTAATCTATACTAGTATACTTAAATAGTTAGATTAATTAGCTATACTATAGGAGCTACTAAGCCTTATATCTCTAAGGCTTATTTAAAGTTTATAGAATTCCTTATAAATCCTTCTACTATATATCTAGTAGCTATATACTAATACCTAGTATACTTATTTTATAAAAGAGATCTTGTACTATACTACCTAGCCTCTAAGACTAACTATATAATCTAAATTATTAATTAAGATAAACTAGACTTCTTTAGAGTAACTAATACTTCCTATAGTAATTATAAGGCTACCTATAAATCCTTATAAGCCTATATCTTCTATCTTTTTAGTAGCCTAATTAACTAGAAAGTAACTCTCTAACGCTAAATTACTAAATTAACTACTAAAGCTAAATTAATTACTACTTTATCTATAGGTACTAAGTATATCTAGTAGTAGAGAGTATTTTATAATCTTAGTCTTTACCTAGATAATAACTAGATCCTCTTCTATAATAACTAGTAGATAATTTACCTTCTTATAGCTAAAGCCCTAAAACTAAAGACTACTCTTTATTATATTAATATTTATTATTACTAGCTACGCGAAGTAGTTTAAGCTAATACTCTTAAAGTCGTATATATTAATATAAAATCTTAACTAGTAGATAGTCTTACTAAGCTTCTCCCTAAATAGAAGTTTATTAATTAGAAGTCTCTTCTTAACTACTCCTAATTCCCTACTACTACTAGCCCTAACCTACTAGTTACTACGTTTCCTACCTAAAAAGTATAAAAATAATAATCTCTAACCTAGATTTAAACCTATAACCTAGAACTAAACTTATACCTAAAAATAAGCTAAGAGTATCCCTTATAATAGATTCTACTATAAGGGATACTACTATATAAGAATTAATAATTATATAATATATATATATATAGTTTAGTATATAGTTTATTTAATTAGTTAGGTAAATAACTTATATATAAGCGTGTAATACGTATAGCTACTTCCTATAAAACTACTATAAGCGATTGTATCTACTCTCTCTACTAAAGTATAAAAAGAGTAAAAAGAAGTATAAAGGTTTATAACCTAGAATTAAACTTATACCTAAAAAAATATATTAGTCTAATAGACTTAATTACTAATTAATACTTAGTAATTAAGTTAATTTAACTAATATATAAATTAAAATAATTACTTTACTTATATACTCTAGTCTTAGTTAATAATTAAGTAATTAAGCTATATAAATACTTAGTAAACGCGTAGTACGCGTATAGCTAATATAGGTAACTACTTTCTACGAAATATAAGTAATTATAACTACTCTCTCTACTAGAGTATAAAAATAAGTAAAAAGAAGTATAAAAGGGTTCTAATATAGAATTAAACTTATAAACTAAAAATATCTATAATAAACCTAAAAGTATATTTTAAGTTTATAATAGATATAGTAAGTTAAATAATTAATTAATTTATATATACTAAAAATACTAATATAAAGAACTTAAGATAAGTTCTTAAACCTATTTTAGGTTTCTTATAATAATAGAAAATTAAATAAATTAGTTAATTTATATATACGTAAGTAAACTAGTAAAATAGTAGTACGCGTATAGCTAAAAAGGTAACTACTCTCTTATAAATACTTATAACTACCTAATATATACCTCTCTTAAGGTAGAAGTATAACTTAAAGTCTAATATACTTAGTAGTAGCGTAAAAGTCTAGTTCCTAGTACCTTTAAAAAGACTACTATATAGTAATTATAAAGTCCTTATATCTAAATTATTAGTTCTACTCTAGGAGATATCCTATTAGACTAATAACGCCCTATCCTTATAGACTATTAGTAGTAGTAGCTAGGAGTCCTAAGAGTTACTCCCTAGTATACTATAACCTAGTATTATATATACTAAATTCTAAGGCGAAGTCTATTAGTAAAAGTCTAGATACTATTTCTAGTAAGTAAGTCTAGATACTACTCTTCCTAGTATAAATGAACTACTATCCTCCTTACTTTAAGATACTAATTACTAGTAGTATTCTTTTCCTACTAGGTTTTTAATAAGGCTTAATATACTCTAGTTAAAACCTAGTAACTAGCTCCTAATTATATATATACTTAGGAGTAGTTTAATCTTCTCTATATCTTAATTATTAGTTCTTAGCTACCTTTAAGCTAAAGAGGGTATATAAACCTAGGTAACCTATAAGAGCTTAGGCTATTCCTCTAGTATATCCCTTACTAAGAGTTATTCCTAATAAGAGGTCCCCTCTTAGGACCTAGACTTAATTATTATAGTATATCTTATACCTTAGATACCTTATAATATAATATAATTATCTTATATATTTCTTATAATTCTATAAGCTTATAATAGCTATTATATATAGCTCTATAGCCTTATTTTTAAGATTATAAGTTTAGTATTTAGTATATATCTAGTAAATACGTATATCTAGTAAACTAATATATTAATACTTACTTTTACTATAGAAGGAACTAGGGCCTATCCTTAGTTAACTAGGCTACTACTATACCTAATAGAGTATATATAGTATATAGAAGTATAGTTTTACTAGATAGTAAGTAGTTTTACTAAGTAGTTTTAGTTTTAGAGAGTAGTTTTAGTTTTAGAGAGTAGTTTTAGTTTTAAAGAGTAGTTTTAGTTTTAGAGAGTAGTTTTAGTAAGTATTACTAAATAGTCTTACTCGCTAAAAAGTAGATAATAGTTGTATATTTTTCTTATTCTCTTTATTATTATAATTAATAGCGATCTTTAACTTTAAGGTAGTATAGTTAATTCCTTATCTCTTAGTCTTATTACTACTACTCCCCTACCTTCCTCTATCCTTAATATTTCTAATATAACCTATACTACTAGTATAGTCTACTATATCTTTATAGGCTTTAATAATAACCTACTTTTTAAGCCTAAGAATATTATTATAGATATTAGTAACTTAGTCGAGTTTTATTTCCTTCTAAAGAATTATAGTATAGTATAGTCCTCCTTTAATAAACTATATAAACTACTCTTAGATAGTACTAGCGTCTTCTTAGGCTTTAACTTTATTATAAATTAGGGCGAAGTATCTAAAGTTTTTATCTTTATTATTAAAACTAGGGAGCCTTTTTAGTATTATTATAGTTAAATAGTTAGAGAGTATTATTAAAGTAGTATAAGCGGCGTTATTAATTAGAACTTTAACTCTAATAAAATACTTATTAATTATAAGAAGAAAGTAAAAAGTAGTATTACTAGGTAGCCTTTATCTAATATCTAAGAAAGGTATAGTAGGTAGAAAATACCTAATAGGCCTTTATAAATCTATTTCTTTCTCTATCTACTTTTATAGATAGCGTTTATTTCTAGAATATCCTAAGGTCTAGATATAGTAGCTTATTATCCTAAGATCTATAAGTAGTAAATAAGGTTATTTTATTTAAGTTAAGGAAATAGTAAACCTTATTAGATAGTTTATAATAGAAGTTATACTATACTTACTATATATAGGATCTAGATAATTTCTAAAGTAGATAGTATTATAGGAACTATAAATTGAATTTTAAATTATTAAGTAAGAGTAATAATTATAATCTAATTATAAAATAAATATAGGTCTACTATTAAATTCCTTAATTATATACTCTAACCTAAGCGTCTAAATTTACTAGCTTTTAGCTTATTTTAAAGTAGATACTAGGTTTAAAGAGTATTTTATTAATTATCTATAGGTTTCTTTATTTAGGTATTAACCTTATACTCTTTAAAGAGCTAGAAAGTATAGTCTACTTTATCTTTAAATTAATAAGAAACTCTACTACTAGTAGTAGGCTATAAGGAAGTACTCTTCCTATTTAAGGGGAAGGCTAAAAGGCCCTTTCTATAGACCTATATCTAGCTTTAGTATATATATATTAATCTTATTTTATACTTTAAAGAATTCTCTATTCTCTATTAGTAATAATACTAAGAGTTAGGTTAAATAATATAATACTTAGTAGTTAAGCCCCTTATTAGTATATAGGGTAGGAGCGGCTATCTCTTAAGGTCTATTATAGAGGTATAGCGTTAGATTATAGGTATTAACTATAGAAGTTACTAATAATTATATAGATTACTAGTATATTTAAGGGCGAAGATATTATAGAAGAGAGTAAGCTTAGAGGCCTTCTAGTTAGAAATATAGAATATATTATAAGGGGTATTTTTATAGGGATTAGGCTCTAGGAGTATAATATATAATATAAGGTTTATAATCTATACTATTAGTTAGTAAGGGAAGGATAGTAAATAATACTACTACTTACTAAGAGAAATAGAACGCCTATATATATAGAGAGGTAATCTTACCCTATAACTACTAATTTAGCGCCTAAAAGCTTACTCTTAGTAAGATTAGTAATTTCTAATATAGTATTATTTACTAATACTTACTATTATTACTTAAATAGTATATAGTACCTAGGTAGTAAAGTATTCTAAGTTAGCTACCTCTAAATAATAGTACTTATTTATCCTATATCTATACTATTATACGCCCTAAAGCCTTAAAATATAGTACTAAATACTAATAACTATACTAACGCTAAAACCTACTAATTAAGTACTAATACTTTCCTCCTACTTACTCTAGAGTAGACTACTAATAAGGCTAAACTATTTATAAGTAAGCCTTATACCTTAAACGCCTTAGAGAAAGAGAAACTTAACTTTAACCTAATAATAGTAATAACTAATACCTCTTATATACTACTCTTTCCTAGTAAGCTATACTACCTATAAATACTACTCTTAGTAGAAGAAGCCTAAGGACTCTATCTTAAGTATAGTAAAGTACTAAGAATATATATTAAAAACTAAAGGGCTAAGATATATATTCTTCTAATAGATATATAGTTAAAGGAGTATAAATATTAGCTAGGCTAATTTATAAAGCTCTAATACTTAAAATAGTAATTAATTATCTACTTATAAAACTTTTAACTTAGGCTTTCTTAAGTAGCTATTAACTAGTAATAGAATAATTTCTTAGGAACTCTATACTATATTAGGTATTAAAATAGCGATTTCTATTATAACTAAGTTTAAGGCTATAAAATTAAAACTACTATACTATAAGATTTATAACTATATAAATATATATAAGTTAAAGTATTACTATTATATACTACCTAAGTAGCCCTTAACTTCTAATTAAAGGATTATAGCTACTATCTCTATTAGGACTAAGGCCTATAATCTCCTTATATCCTTAGCCCTTAATAATAAAGACCTATAAATAAACTTTATAATATAAGTATATATATAAGTACTAAGCCTTAAGTTCTCTAGTCCTATCTCTTATTATCTTTCTCTAGTTAAGCTAGAAGAATTCGCTAACTTTTTAAGTTCCTCTAAACTAATACCTTACTTTAATATTAAAGGTAATATATATCTAGTATTACTTCTAGATAATTTACGTATTAGGTAGCCTTTAGTAAGGACTTAACTATTAAGTAAGTTTATAGGATAGGCTTTCTAGCTAATTTACTATACTCTTAACGCTAATTAAAAATATTAAATCCTAAAACTTATAACTTAATAGCTAAAAGAGATAGAAAATAGGAATAAGGGGATATAAATAGGGGTAGGGATATATTAGCTAGGTACTTCTATACCCTTCTATATTTTAATCTAAAATAAATAGAAGTAGAGGTATAATTTAGGTTAGTATAAGTAATAGTAATAATAGGATAGATAGTAATAGTAACGAGAAGTAGGCGCGTCTATTCTACCTTTATTTAGCTTTAAAAGTCTTTCTATAGAGTATAGCCTTATAGATATACTTTAGAAGGCTAAGATCCTAAGATAGTTCCTATAAAATCTACTCTATTATTTCTTTATTATACTTAAAGGCGTAAGGTAGAAGTAGTATCCTTAGGGTATTATTATAACTAGCTTACTTTCACCTAATATAGAATATATCTATTTAGTACTATTCTAGTAGTTAATAAAAACTATATATATTAGTATAGAAGAAGGTATTTTATAGCTACTAGCTTACTAGGAGAAGGTTAGCTATAGTCTAGTAGTCTTTCTAAGCTACTACTATAGCTATAACTTAAAGGAAAAAGAGGATTATAATAATACTAGTTCTACGTAGTAAGTTACTATTTCTTAAGTAATTATAGACTAAAAAAATCGCACTAAATATAATTATATATAACCTAACTATTCCTATAAAAGTAGCTATATATACTCTAGTAGTAAAGTCCCTTTTTATAATTTTACTAGTTAAACCTATTATAGAACTAGTAATAGTAAGATAGATATATATTAAGAAGAGGTATTAACTAGGCTCTATAGAAATAATTAGGTAGTAAAGTATTTTAATATAATATAACTAAGCTTTTATTAGCTATATAGTACTAGAGTAATAGAATACTAACTTACTTAGCTATTATAGTTAACTAAAGGAACTTTATTAAGAGAAATTATACTATAGGTAGCCTAACTAAGTTTAACTACTAGGTATAGTAGTTTAGAAAGATAGTAAGGATAAGGTATAAAAGGAGTAAACCTAAAGACTATTTTAGCTACTAAGGTAGCTTAGACTACTTTCGTTCCTATATATATATTAGGAAAAAGATAATTCTACTATTAAGAAATATAATAATAATAATAGTATAAGGTAGAATACTTATAATAGCTAATACGTTAAGAGGTAGAGTAATTTATAGTATATATAAAGCTCGTGTATATAAAGTATATATAGGAAGGTAACTAGTAAAGGATAATAAGATAATAATCTTAAAGAGCTCTTAGCCCTTTTCTATTATAGCCCTAGCTTATTATTATAGTAAGCTAATTATTAGGCTATATTATTTACTAACCCTAGTAAGGTATTAAATAATAGAAAGGATATAGACGTTTCCTAGAAGAGAATACCCTATTTTTATACTTATATTATTTTATAGAACCTAAGAAGGTAATAAGCTATATAGTTAGTAATTAGTTAGGAATAGGTTTAAGTTATACTACTATAGGGTAGTTTAGTAATAGGTAAAGAGGTAGGAGTACTTTATAGATATAGTATATCTAGCTATAGCCTTAGTAGTTCACTATTATTAATATATAGAGATATCTTACTCGGCGTTATATATTAGACGTAGGCTAACTTCTATACTCTACTATATAGTAGTAGTCTAGCTTTTAGTAGTTAGTTACTATAACTAATAGAACTTATTATAGAGTTATTATAATAATCTTTTAATAAAGTCTATTAGCTACCTTCTATAGCGTCTCTACTTAGTAGCCTATATATTAGGGGGACTTTATCTTAGGAAGTCGAACTACCTTTCTCTTATATCTCTATATTTAGTATACCTAAGGTCTTCAGAGAACTCTAAACGATCTATAACCTATTATTATATAATCTAAGTAAAGAGGCTAGACTTAAGACTAAATCTAAACTTTAGAAATACTATACTTACTTAAAAGTAACCTATACTAATGCCTTTACTTACTTAATAATACCTTATACCCTCGTCTTCTTAATTAATAGTTAACTTAAAAAGATTGAAATTTTTACTACTACTAGTACTATAAGTAGGATAGGTTAGTTTATTAGAGAATTACCTAGCTATAATTACTATATAGTTAATATTAAGTCTACTAGTAGTATAAAATATTTATTTAATATTTAGAAAGGTATCTAGAAGCTATTAGCCTACTAAAGTATTACTAGTAAATATAAAGATAATAACCTAGACCTAAAAAGGAATAATAAATAATTCTTTACTAGTACTATATTCTCTAGCTTAGATATAAAGGTCGTATACTAGGGTATTTATATTAGGTATAAGCTTATTAAGCTTTAGACTTATATTCTAGAGAGGTTTAATACTATACTACTACTTTTACTAGTAGCTTTTTACCTATTTATAAAGTAGATAGTTAAGCTTATTATAATATAATTCCTCTCTAATAACCTATCTAATGCGTTTAACTAGGTTAATAATTTTTTAATCTTAATATTAAATACTTAGGGGGTATACTAGAGTTAGTTTCTAGATTCTAAACTATAGTTACTAGATTTAGTAGAACCTTACTTTTAACTTTTAAGAGAACCCTACCTAAGCTTTTTAGAAGATAGTAGGTTTATAATCTTATTTATAGCTTAGCTTTCCTAATTAAAGTTATAATAGAAGTATCTTAAGTAATAGAAGTATCTTAAGTATATACTACCTTTCTAGTTTTACCTACTTTAGCTAATCTATATATATAGCTTAAACTATAAGATAACTACTATATAATAGAGGACTATACTTCCTAGTAGAAAGGATAAGAGTATTTATTTAATTTATATAACCTACTATATACTAACTTTAATATCGCGCCTATCGTTCCTCCTATAGTATATTAATTTAATATCTAAGGTATATATTAGCTTTTAAGAGAGGTACCTTAATTTATAAAAAGGAATTTAATATTATTATTAATATATATAAGCTCTCTAGGCGCGTAGTATATAGCTATTCCTAGGGTAAATTCCCTTTTATTACTAGTATTAGAAATTATAGAGGATAAGCTCCCTTATTTTTAGATAGAGATAAGAAGCTATACTTAGCTAATTAATATCTAACCCCCTTTAGGCTACGCCCTAGATATTCCCTAGCCCTTTAGTAACTTTATAGATTATTAGCTTTTATACGCTATTTTTTTTAGTATTATTTCCTTATATCTATTATAGATTAAATCTAATTAAAAAATTCAATTAGTATTATACTAAGTTTATAAGATTATACTACCTAGTCTATAATTATATATATATTAAACTTCCCTACTCTTTAGCTAAAAGATATATTAGTTTTAAGCTATTCTCTAAGCTATATTATAAGGGCTTAGATAGTATTACTAAGTTAGTATATTTCTAGATAATTAGGTATTCTCTATAGTCTCGTACTATTATAGATTTAATATTATTATTAGAAGGAGTATATATATAGAGGGGTATACGAAAAAAAGAGTAATTATTTTTTTTAGCCTTTTTTAAAGTTCTATATCTTAATAACTATATAAGCTAGAAATAAAAGAAAATATTCGTTTTATAGAGAAAAAGGTGAATATTAATTTTCCAATAAAAAAGTAGTAATATTATATAATCTATAGTATTATATTTAGAATTAAAATAGGAGTATATTTTTATTTCTTTTTTAAAGTAGTACAACTTTTTAATTTACGTTTAAAAAAGTATAATTTTTTAATAAATCCTAGTTTAGTTAGTAAAGATTATATAAATAAATTTATAGTATAAGTTACGTATCTAAGTAATTTTTTAGAATTAGAGGAAAAAAATAAAAAAAATAGATTAATAGTTAGCTTATATAATAGATTACTAAAATATTAGTCTATAGCTACTAAATTAGTATTTTTTAAAATTTTAACTAAATTCTTTAAATTAGTACTAAATCTCTCGAAACTCGAACCTAACGTCTAGCTTCTATTAGAAGGTAATAACTCTCCTAATAAGATAGCTACTATCTTAAAAAAGAAATTTAAAATAATTTATAATACTATTAATAGAATTATAACGAAAAAATATATAAAAGTAGAGGATATAAAAAGATATAAAGAAAGACCTACTAGGGTTTTTAAAATAGAAAAAAGAGTAATTATAAGAGATATAATTTAAAGCCCTAAGAAGATAAATAAGAGATTAATACTAGAAAATAATCTAAGTACTAGTATAATAAAGTTATAATACTTTTTAGAAGGAGAGAGAGTTACTACTAATATAAGTACGAAAAAGTCTTAAAATTTTAGCTAAATTAGCTAGATAAAAGACTTAAGTACGCTAAATAGTAATTAAAGATAGTAGAAAAGAAAGAATTTAATCTAAAAAGGATTATACTTTTAGATAAAAGCTATATATAAAGAGGGTATATAGCTATATAAGAATACTAAAGAAAAATAGGCTCTATTAAGACTAGAAACTAATTAGTTTCTATAACTTATAAAAGTAAGTTTAAAAAAAATCCTAGTATACTATTTTTTTCTATTTTCTATTATCTTTTTTTCTATTTAATTAGTTTTTTTATTACTTTAATACTAACTAAGTTATACCTAGAGATATAACTATCTTAGTTTAGAGATCTATTTAGATAAGAGGATAATCTAAATTAATTATTATAAGAGACCCTATAAATACTTTACCTTTCGATAATAGAATATATATATAAGCGGTACTAAATCTAGTAGTAAAAAAGTATATAAAATATAGTAAATAACTCTACCTCTTTTTTACTACTTTTTCTTTAATATATATAACTCTATATATATATATATATATATTAGTTATATTTCTAAAATATATACTAATTATCTATTTAGGCTAGAGATTTTAGTAAGATAACTATAATATCGATAAAACTAAAGCTATTAAGGATAAGTTTAAAAGGAATAAAGTTAAGCTTTATCCTTACTCTACCTTTAGTCTAGATTTAAATCCTATTAAAAATATATAGAATCTACTTAAAGGTAGGCTAAATAAATAATATAGGAAGAGTTTAGATATAGAGTTTAATTTAAAGAGTATAGAAGCTTTTAACTTTACTATAATAGAAGAGTAGAACGCTATAAGCTAGTAGGCTATATATAATTATATACTTTCTGTAATTAGATAGTAGGAGGCTATTAAAATAGTTATAGGCTATTAGACTAAGTTTTAGTCTAGTCTAATTTATATTTATTAACTAAAGTCTAAAAAAACTAAGTTTCTTTAGAAATATTAATATAGTAATACAATATATTCTATATAGGTAATTAATATATATAAAATATAGGAAAAAAGGTACTTAAAATAAAAAGTTGTAAGCCTTTAAATACGGCTTAAAAAGATACCCCTATTTCAGTAAGCTACTATAGCTAAGATACGCTTACTAAGCTATAGATTTTTATTTAACCTAAAAGAGCGAGTTTTTCACTTTAAAAATATATATTTTTTATAGTTATAGCTCTTATATTAAGGAAGTTATAATACTTTAAAAAATGTTAAAAAATCGATTACTCTTTTTTTCGTGCACTCCACTATATAATCTACTTTTAGTTAGGCCTTAAGGTAATCTTAGAAGGTAGAGTTATTAAGTAGCTTAGATAATCTTATATCTAGTTAGACTAACTACGTAGGTATTATTATTACTATTATTAATAAGTTCTTACTTATAATAGTTACTAGCGTATAAAAGGAGTAATAGGTTTATATTTAGTAATATAAGGCTAAATAAAAGGTAAGTTGCAATTAAAAATCGCTAGTAGCTAAAATTAAAGATACTAACCTATAATTACGTATATAATACTCTCTAATTCTTACTTACTTACCTAGTATTACTACCTTAAAACTTATAGTTTTTAGATAATTTACTTAGTAGCCCCTTTACTCTAATATAATTACTAATATAACTAAAAGAAATATACTAGGTAGCTATAAGTACTACTTAAATTAGCTTTTAGTAACTAAGACTATTTAGTATAAAAGGTAATATACTAATTTAGTATAGAAGGCTATTTAAGGTATAGTCTTATAATCTCTAATCTATTACCTATAATAACTATTATAATACTTATAAAATAGCTTAGAGTAACTTCTACCTTCCTTAGTTAGCTCTATCTATAGTATAAGTAATAGCTACTTACTAAAAGAAATATATTTATATTTCCTATCTAGTAGATAGTAAGGAAGCTAGTATACCTACTAGCTATTACCGCCTATATATAATACTAACGTAGATTAAAGTTTAGTACGCTTAAGGTTCTAATAAATATAATTACTAGAAGAATATACCCTACTACCTATAGTATTAAAAAGCTTATTAGTCTATAGTATATAATAGCTATAAGACTAACTATATATAATAAGATAGTATACCTAGTAATCCTAGTAATCCCTCTCTTATAATTAGTAAACTTAGTCTAGATAATATAGATCTATATAGACTTAGCTCTAGCGCTTTAAGAAAGATATAGAATATACTATTATAAGGTATATATCTACCTAGCTAAGTTATAGTAATAGTAGTAATACTATAGTCTACCCCCCCTTCTTATCTTTATAGATTAGAAGGATAATAGCTAAAAAACTAAGAAAAAACTATACTATATAGGCTAGCTAAACTAATACTATACTAGGTTTATAGGAGAGGAAGATCTAGAAGAAACTAAGGATACTACTTAGGATTATAAATACTATTCTAATATCCTATAGCTAGTATCTTATTAAGTAGAAGGTAAATTTAATCTCTATAGAGAAGGTAGCTAGGAGGTAGGAATATAAGAAAGAAATAAAGGATATCTTAGTAAGTCTAGGACGTACGTATAATATATTAGTTATACTATAAGTATCTAGAGGTTAATACTACTATATTAAAAGGCTATAGGAATTATAATATTTTATAAAGAATATTATTCCTTAGCTTAATATAGTAGATATAGGCCTTATTAGTAATAAAAAACAAGTAGTATTAAAACTATCTAAAGCCTATACTACTCTACTAGACTAGACTTAATACTTAGGATTATCTTATTATCGCCCTAGTAAGTATAAATATAGTATAGTTACTTATATTTCTAGTTTCTAGTTCTAGGAGGTAATAAATTATTTATCTATACTAGCCCTATCCTACTTAATAAAAGCCTTTCTAAAATAGCTTTAGCTTTTATTAGTAACTACTAGTCTATAAGGCCGCCTATAAGTAGGTTTATAGCCCGCGCCTATATATTTCTATATAAATTAACCTTTTTCTATATAAATACTATCTATACGAGTAGCGCGCTATAAACCTACTTATATAGGGGCCTTATATATATATAGCTTATTTACGGAAAGCTCTAGGCTAATTAAGCTATAGTAATTATAATAGCTAGGATAGTCTTAGTAAAGCCTATACTAAGCGAGTCTAGAGTAAGTATAGAATAAGTAAATAAGTAGCGCGTAAAAACTAGAAACTAGAAGTATAAATAAGTATAGGAATATTAGTTTAATAAAAATAAACTATAGGGTTAGCTATACTATCTTACTTAGAAATCTTAGTTCTACTATCTTAGTATATAATTAGTCTTACTTAGAAATCTTAGTTCTACTATCTTAGCGTATAATTAGTTTCGCTTTAGAAATCTTAGCTCTACTATCTTTAATATAACCTAGTCTTACTTAAAAATCTTAGTTTAGTATTAGTCTTACTTTAGAAATCCTAGCTCTACTATCTTTAATACAGCCTAGTCTTACTTTAGAAATCCTAGCTCTACTATCTTTAACTTAACCTAACTCTTTAATAGCTATATAATATAAAAGTCCTCTAATAGAAGTTCTTAGGTATTTAGAGTTATTTAAAAAGCTAGTATATACCGTTAATATTAGCGAAATCCTAATAAAGGAGGTAAGAAGAAAAATTTCTAAGTTAGTATATAACCTTAAGGTATTAGAGATACTTAAATAGACTTAGGTATAGCTATAGAAAGTAATAGGTATACTTTTAATAAACTTAAAGAAGAGGTCTAGGAAGCTTTATACTTAGATAAAAGAGATTATAGAGAATAAAGGCCCTAGAATTAAGGAACTACGCTCTCTTAGTATAAAAGCTTCCTTAGCTATCTTTATATTATATACCCTTACTACTATAAATAAGATAAGCGCCTAGATATTTATATCTATACTTAATATTATCCCTAAATTCTTACTTTTAAAAGAGTTCCCTTATAAGTAGTTTCTTAGGCCTAAGTTTTAATATATAGTTATAATAGGTATAGTAGTAGAAAGTAAGTTTAAGAGGAGTATATATTTTATACCCCCTTAGTATATCTAATCTACTTATATAAGTATAAGAATATTAGGAATTAGAATAATCTAAATTATAAGTCGTTAATAAAGCTAGTAGTAATCTTAAAAGGAGTATATATTTATACCCTTTTAACTTTTAATTCAACTTATCTAAGTAATTAGAATCTTAAGAGTATAAAAGTATTAGTATACTATAATACCCCTATATTAATATAATTCTAAATACTTCTATCGCTATTCTAGAATAGGGTATTATAAATACTTAAATAGTCTTAATTACTAGGCCTAGTAGTAAGATAAAGGAAGTAATCCTAAATAATTTAGAAATAGCCTTTAAGGTACCTTATAATATATTTAATAATATTTAGTAGTACTATAGAGAGAGCTAAGTAGTAAATATTATCTTTATAATCCTAATAGAGGATTATATTACTTTAGTTCTTATTATAATCCTATATAATAACATAATAGTAATAAGCTATAACTATAAAGGAAAGCTAATTACTTTAGAGTAATAATCTTTATATTAATAACTATAGCCTTAAATAGGTATTCTACTAGTACTAATCTAATATATTACCCCCTTTTTTTATAATATCCTAAAGTTTCTCTAGTTTATTCTTATCTCGAACTTATATATAGCTAATAATAGTAGATATCTTAGGTAGTAGTCTAAATATAATAAGATAGGGTTTAGAATATTTTAGAACTATATATATAGTATAGTTCGTCTATAAAGTAATATTAAAGGAGGATCCTTTAGTACTAAGCTTTTATATAGTAGTATTAGCTTTATAATTAAGAATAGGGAAAAATTAAATAGACTCTATACTTTTATTACTATAATCTCTATAAGTTTTATATTATTATTTATAATATCTAAAGAGATATCTTTATAGTATTTAGCTATAATAAGTAGCGTTATTTAGGGGATCGCGCTATATAGTACTCTCTTTATTTAGATTAGGCTAGGTAGAGAATATATCCTTCTAAATATTAGTAAGGATAGAACTAGGGGATATAATAGATAAAATAGTTACTTACTAGAGACTTTTTATAAGTATAAGGGAACGTAGTATACTATAAATATTATAAAGGTAGTTTAGTATTAAAGCCTAATTAAACGCTTAATACCCTACTATTAGCGTAGGGTACGCTATATAAAGTCCCTTATAAATTTCTAGTCTTTAATACTTAGCGTATTAATATCTATAGCTAGGAATTCTAGTCTTTAATACTTAGCGTATTAACGTCTATAGCTAGAAATTCTAGTCTTTAATACTAAGCGTATCGACGTCTATAGCTAGGAATTTATAGTCTAAATATCTTTAATTATTAATATAACTAGACTTCTCTAGTCTTTAAATCTTACTATATTAGCTTTTATAGTTAAGAATCCTAGCTTTACTTAGTATAAAACTATAGGAGTCTTATACGTTAGTAACTTCCCTTAAAATCCTAATAAGATTATTAGTTAAAAAGTACTCTTATTTAACTAGATCTAATATTATAAAAACTTAGGTTTCTTACTTATACTAATAGTTATACCTAAATAAGTTTAAAGGATAGTATACCTAGACGCCTAGGGCTATTTTATCTATAAGCCTTCTAAGGTTTACTTATAGCTATTTAGATAAGACTAGAAGTTCTATAGAGTAAATAAGGATAAATTTATATTAAGTAAATAATATAATATAAGTAGAATTATACGTATTACTCCTATACTTAGACGCTTTTAAATTTTTAATTTTAAGAGAGTTTATACTTTACTATTATATATCCTATATCTATTTCTTAAATCCCTATTCACTTACTATACTTAGAGTTAAACCCTCTCTTTTAGTACTATAATAAGGTTAGCTACCTTATAGATCTATTAAGTATAGAAGCTAATATAGTTATAATATATTTCGCTAACTAGAGTAGTATATCTTCGCTTAATTATATCTAACTATAGTTAGAATAATATATCCTACTTAACTAACCTAACCCTAATAGATAGTCTAGTATTAAATACTAATAGGGATAATAGTAGTAGTAACTATTAAACTAGAGGAGCTAATATAACTAATACTTTAGGAAATTAAGTTAGTATAATATCTACTTGTAGGTAAATAGAAGAAGTATCTAATAAAGAGAAAAAAGAGTAGAGTAACTTACTTAGTTCTATAAATAATTAATAGGCTATATAAAGGTTAGATAAATAGGTAATATAGAGGATTATATAACTTAACTAAAATAGTTTAGTTAGTAGATTAAAATTACTTATAATAATTATTATCCTATATCTTCCTAAAATCTAAAATACTAATAACTATTTACTTAATATACTCTATACTACTCTATATAGTATTACCCTTATTATTATAGGTAACTAAACTTATCTTAGTATTAATATTTACTAGAAAAAGGCGAGTTTTATTATCTTATTTATTATTCTAGTATAACTAGGTAGATACGAACTCTAGTTTAATTAGAGAAATATTAAATAGTAAGGTAAGTAGTAATAGTTTTAGAGTAAGGTTAATTACTAATTAGCTTAAAAAAAGGCTAGAGAGATATAAAGTATAGTAAAGTAGATATACTTAGAGTATTCAAGTATTAGATAGAGTATCTTTTTATTAGACGCTCTTAAAACCGCGTTAAATAAGATTACACTTCTTATACCTAGTAATATAACCTAAGAGATAGTAAGACTATAGCTATAGAGTACTTCTAGTAATAATAACGAGGAAATCTAATTAGAGGTAATAGTTATATATAAAGATATTTCTTTCTAATTTTTTAGCGAAAGTCCTTTTATTCTAGTACTATTTAAATAATAGGTGATTAAAATACTAATTCTAATATTTAGAATACTAATTTACGAAAAGAATATTAACCCTACTAGTAATATCTACCCTAATATAGTTTACTTAATAATATAACTCTAAAGTACTATTATAGGGTCTTACCTTAAGGAGAGGGTTTTATAATACGCTTCCTAAAAGTATTTCTATTAAGTTAATCTAACTTAAGTTGAATTAAGTAAGGCTCTAGTTACTATCTAGATATATACTATTTCTAATTCTAATGTTTAGACTTATTATAAAATTCCTATTAGCTATAATTAGTAGGGGTCGTAGCTATAAAATTAATAACTATAGGTTAATATTTTACTCTTAATATATATCCTAAGTATTAACTTATTTTTATACTTTATTAAGCTAGGTTTTAACTAAGTTTTATTATCCTTTAATAGGTTATTTTTATTTCTTTTCTAGTAAGCACTCTAATAGGTTTAAAGGTTAGTAATAGTAAAATATTACCCTAGTATAGTAGTTTAATACTAATTTAACTATAGGAGTAATATATTTATACTATTTATAAAAGATACTATTAAATTTCCTAAAGTTAGCTACCTAAGATACTTTATCTACCTTTTCCTAGCTAAATATTAGTTAGTAGCGAAAATAATATACTTAAGCTTACTTACTAGGTTCTATTCTCTAGTAACTAAAGAAGGCTAGAGTAATCTATAGGGCTAAGAATACTTTTATATATCTCTATTATATAAGTTTTAATAATATTATTCTATATATAACTAATATAGACGTAATTTTTTAATATATATTTTATAGCCTTATTATCTATACCTAGTATAGATACGTTAGGTAAGCTTAGAAGTCGCGATATAATTCTATTAAGATTACTACTATTAAACTATAATAGATTTACTAAGGCTATATAAGCTATATACCTTTAGATCTACTATATTAGGCCTTAGAGTTATTCTAACGCAATTATAAGCTAAATAGCTTTATTACTATTATCTATAGTACTAAGGTTTAGGAACCTAGAAGGCTATAACTACTACTCTTTAAGCTCTTTTAGATCTATTATCTTTACTTTCTATATACTATAAGATTACTAGTAAGGAGGAGTATTAGTTATATTAGGGGTAAGATATTAATTATAAATTAAGCTAGCTAATTAGGTTCTAACTAGTAGGCTTAATTTAGCTAGCGAGTTCTAACTAGTAGGCTTAATTTAGAGTATTAATATAATTATTAAAGTATTAAAATAGCTCTACTAATCTAATATAGTACTAGTTATATATTAAGGAGGTATACTATTACTAGGATCTAGCTAGGATATATATAACGAGGATCTATAACCTAGCTACTAAAGGTATAATATAAAACTAAGTAATATTCTCTAAAATTCTTTTAGGTACTACCCTTCTAGTCTTACTAGTTATCTCCTATAAACTATATACTCTCTAACCTTACTATATACTTTATTAGTCGCCTCTAATACTATATTATTATAATACCTATAGGGTATCCCCCTTATTAGGAGTAGCTAGTAGGGAGGAGTTTTACTAGAGAGATTCTATTTAGTAAGGGTATATACCTACTAGGATAGAATATATAACTAATAGGCCTAGAATAGTTCTATACTAACGACCTTAGTACTATACCTATTAATAATATATAATATAGTAAAGAAGATATTCTAGAATCTATAGCTATTATTTAAATACTAAGTATATATTATTACTTTACTATAGTTAATTTACTAATATATCTAGAATAGCCCTATACCTATAACTACGTATACCTTTCTACCTATAGGTAATTAAAATAAAATAAATTATTAGTCTAAGGCTTCTATCTACTTAGTATAATATAGTATAACTACTTAATAGCTTACTACTAATATACCTTAACTATAGGCTAGTATTATTAGTTAGTTTAATATAAGTAAAATAAGACCTCTATTATTTATACTAGAAGCTAATTAAAGTAGAAACCCTATCTATCTAATAGATATACTATATTCGAGTCTAGCTCTCTACTTAGTAATAGTATAGAGAAAATATCTATAGGATAGGTTCCTAATACTAAAAGAGTAGGAATTTCTAGTAATAGTCTTTAGTTAGATTACTAATTATAATAATCTATCTATTTAAATTACTTAGCTTAAAGTAATAGTAGGTATTTATTTTAAGTAGTATACTTTAAACTACTACTATATATTAGAAGAGAGCTAATATTTAGAAAATATATTTAATACTTTATAGATCTAGCGCGACTAGAAGCTAGGTATCCTATCCTACTATTATAAAGGGTTCAATCTTATTATACCCTTAAAGTTCTCTCTCTACTACTCTTTACTTATAGAGGCTTAGAAAGGTACTATTAACGATAGTACGGTATTTAATATTCTACTTATAAATATCGATATTATATAGTTTTACTAGTAGACCGCCTTTATCTATATCAATATTTTAAGAACTCGAAGAGAAGATCTAGGAGATACTTATAGGTACTCTATAGTATTAGTAGAATAATATAGTCTCGTTATAGTAGGCGTATTTATAACTTCTATCTAAAAGACTATTAAGTAGAAGTAAAATAATTAGTTCTTCCTTTAGAGATATTATTATTATAACTTCTTTACGCTATAAGAATAATAGTTAGATATATTTAAAGAGTATAATTAATTACTAAGTAGTCTCTTTTATACCTAACTCTATATTAATAGTAAATTAAAATCTTAACGATTTTAGGCGATACTAAGTAAGCTAGCTAATAGTATAATAAACCTAACTTAAGGTAGAACCCTAAAGGTATTAAAACTAATATATCTTATAGGAGAGAGTCCCTATAAGGTTCTAGTTATAGATTACCTATCTCTAGCCTCTCTTAATCTAGAGTAATCTAATTAGCTTACTACTAAGATACTAATATTATAATCTATAGTATTACCTATATAGTTGGATAGTTTAGTAGAGTAAGGTTATATTTAATACCTCTAAAGGATATTACTAATTTATAAGTAGTAATAAGTAGAAGAAACTCTATTATACTAACTACTTAATAGCTACTAAGTAGAATAGAAGTAATGCGAATAATTTACTAAGTAGTATTATATTATTAGTAAAAAAGCCTTCCTAAGTTATTATAAGAAAGCTAGTATATAACCTAACTAAAGCTACCTATAAATACCTATATTACTAAAAACGACCTAATAAAAGTAGTAAATACTACTACCCTAAAGAAGGTAATAAAAGCTATAGCTATAAGCTAATACTTTTAAAATATAAATATAAGTAAGTAGTACCTTAAGCTTCTACGTATAGTATAATCTAATAAAGATCCTAGTAAATATATAGACTCTTACTTAAAGCCGTTTATATACTAGGAGAAGAAGTATAGTACTATATAATTTACTTCTTATATAACCCTCTTATACTATAGGTGCGAGGTATATAGAATATATAATTATAGTAATTATCTCTACCTATATCCTTTTTAGGACTATAAGTGCGTAGAGATAGGCTTTTCTTATAAATATAACCTTAGCTACTATATAGACTATATATATAGTAGTAAACCTAAAGTTACCTAAGGTATAGTAGAGTAAATTAGTTATAATAGTAATATTAGGAGGCTATATAATATATATATAGGAAATAATAATATATTATATAGAATAGTTAGAATAGTATACCTTCTTTACCTTAATAATAGGTCCTCTATAGCTACTACCCTTTACCTTAAGTTATTACTATTAATCGCACCTATTAGTATTATCTACTACCTAAATAAGTCTTTATTAGTAGCTAAAGGAGGTAGACCTTTATCTACTCGTTTCTTTATCTACTATATAACTATCTATAATTAAATAGTAGTAGAAAATTAGTCTTAATTTTACTATAACCTTATATTAGCTATATAGATACTACCTAATACATCTTAAACATATAGAATAATATATATATATAGGTAGTAGATAGATCCTAGCTCTAGAATATATTAGCCTTATAGTATTAAAGGTATATAATTAGTATACCCTCTTAATTTAACTCTACTCTCTTTAGACATTATATAGAAGAATTAAATAACCTCTAATAATAGTAAAATTAAATAATTAGAAGTAGTCTATATTTTAGTACGTAAAGTATATAGGCTTAAAAATAAACTTCTATAAGTTAAAGACTTAGAATAACTAAAGTAGAAGTAGTCTAAAGAAGCTAAAGCTATTATTAAGAAGTTATAAGAGTTAGCTTAAGATAAGTATAATAAGATACTTATCTAAAGAAACCTAGATAAGCTACTTATATAGCTAGATAAAAAATACTTAGATCCTAAACTATTTTATAGGAGTAAAGCTAGTTTTAAGGAATTTAATAGGAATAAAGACTAGTTTAATATTATAGGTTTTACTAAATATAAGTTATAGTATACCTTCTTGAATAGATAGGATAAGAAAGTAATAATAGCTACTATCCTAATTCCTAATACTATTTAGTCTAGAGATAGAGTTCTAATATTATTATACTTCTATAGTAGTAGATTTATAAATATTACCTCTAAATAGCCTTATACTAGTTATACTAATAAGATATAGTATACTAGTATAAGTAGCTATATACCCTAGCTATTATAGGCTAATCTTAAATATACTAGAAACTATAAGGCGATTATCTAGGTAATAGACTATCTACTATTAGGAAATCTTAAAGATATTAATAATATATATTATAATCTTTTAAGATTTATTAAGGAAGATAGCTATTTTAAGGAAGATAAGAAATACTAAATAGACTAGCTTAAGGGGAAAATTAAGATATATAGTATAACTCTTAATATAGACTATATTCTTACTAATAGCGATAGTACTAGTAGATACGTACTAATAATTACTCTATTCTATAATTTTAAAAAGGGAACTAGAGTAAATATTAATATTAGAGTCGCGCTACTCTACTATCTAGTAATTACGTACTATAAAAGAATAATACCTAAGGGTATTAAAACCCTCGCGTATATAGGAAAAAAGTTCTCTAAGTATTCTATACTCTAGTAGGCCTAAGCTATTATTAGGGAGATTAAGTTCCTTAAGAAACTAGAGCTTTACCCTATAGAAATAAAGGGATATACGCTATAGTATATAGTAGGCGCGTTTCTACTATCTAGTACTAGGCTATAGAAACTAGTATTTTAGCGAATATATAGCTATATACTTAACTAAAACGTTAACCTAACCAACTTTAGCTCTATAGATTATATAGAATAAGCTAAAATATATCGTAGAAAAGTTAACCTTAAGGCTATAATATATATATTTCACGCCTATAATAATACGTACTATTAATATAAAGATACTAAAATATTTAAGGATATTATACTAAAAGACTACTAATATAAGAAAGGAAAAATAATCTATCTAGAGGAAGTAATAGGAATATTAGTAAATAAAAAGGTTAAGGGAAAAGAAATAATACTAGTTAGTTATAGTATAATAATTTCGAAAATAGGAAGGGATAGAAGGAGATAAATAGCTTAGTTAAAGTAATTCGATATCTACTAGGTAAGAAGTTATATAAAATATATTAAAATCCTTAGTACTATTATAAGATTAGATTATACTTTCCCCTCTTAGGAGGTTTAAAATAAAAGTAGTTAAGCTAATAATATTCTATAAATCTTATAATTAATTAATTAATTATATTTTACTAGAATTATCTATTTTATATATATATAATAGACCTATATAGACTAATAATAATAAAATATCTACTACTTTCTTAAGTACTTCCTTCTACTAGCTAGGGGCTAGAAGTAGGTACTTACTTTTATTAGGATCTATATTTAATATAATCTTAAATTACTTACCTCTATTAACTCTATTACTAATATTATAGAAGTTATCTTAATAAGAAAGTCTATAGCTTCGTCCTCCTAAATACTTAGATTAGTTATATAGATAGTTCTATTATCCTTATCTCTTTCCCCTTCTATAAGCTCTATAGTAATAGTCCCTACTACTCTAATATCTTTATAGTTACTTTCTTTATAAAGCTGCAATCCCTTATATTATACTACTAAATTAATTAGTTAAACTATACCTTAGTTTAAAGAGACTTACCTAGCTTAATAACTCCTTCTTAGCTTATAAGTATATTAGAGTATATTAATAATCTATACTCGAGTTTCTAATTAAAAAGATATAAGATTCTAGTTAATACCTACTAGTATTAGTATCTTTCCTATTAGCTACTATAGTAGAATATACCTATCCTAGAATTACTACTAGTTATAATTTATTTATATAATATAGGTTTCTTATAATTTCGTTTAGAGAAATTAGTAAATATTTAAATACTCTATAAGTAGTATCTTCCTAATAAAAGATCTATAGGGTTTTAATAAAATTAGTATACTATATATACTAAAGTATCTAGAGCTCCTCCTTTAAGATAGTTAGAGGTAGCTTCTAAATAGTAACCTTATCGCAGCTAGATATCCTACTTATAGTAACTATAACTAGGAAGTTAGTTCTAAACTAGAGCTTATAAGCCTTTTTATAAATCTTCTATAGAGACTCCTACCTAATACTATTATCTACTTTAATTAGAAATTAAGATTAGGTATACTAAACTTTATATTTATAGGTAGGTACTTTAGAGTATAATTAAGTAATTTTTTAATCTCTTAATAGTATAGAAACTAGTTTAGGATTATATAAGGTATTTCCTATAGTATTATTAATATTAAGTATAAGATTACTAATCCGCGTATAGCGCCTATTAGCTATAACTTCTTTATAACTTATAAATTATAGTCCTACTATTAAGAATTATTAGTTATATAAGTATTAGAATAGTTATTTTTAGTGCGAGACTAGCTAAAAATAGCTATAGAAGTAAAACTAGGTCCTAATACGTAGCGAAGTAAGATATCTCTAAATAATAATCTTAGGTTTTATTAAGTCGCTATTTTATTCTAGCCTTTAATTATACTACTTAAGTTAGTATAATATACGTAACTTAAGGACTTCTTTTATAATACTAGTAGAAGAAAAGAATCTTAAGTAGAGAGGTATAGCTAGAATAAAACTTAAAGTATTATAATTTAAGGATAAAAAAGATAAAAATAAGGTAAAGTAGTATATAAGCCTCTTTTATAGAGGTTAGAAAAGGTTAGAGGATATACTATATTATATTTTCGCTAAAATAGACTAGGTAGCGTTTAATACTACCCTATTATAGTAACTACTATAGTCCCCGTAATACTACTACTATCTACTCGAGGAGAGCTTAGAGAGCCTCTAGAGTATAGGTATGACGTAGAGGCCTTACGCTAAGCGTACGGGCTATACCCCTAATATATATCTTCTAACCTAAACTATTATTTAACTTCCTTTTATTATATAATATCTTGTATTATACCTAAGTACTATACGTAGCATATTAATTAAGCTTCTAAAGTAAGCTCTAACGTCTCTACTTATTACCTCTTATAATATTATATTGCGTTAAAACCTCTTCCTAAAAATATAGACTTATAAGTAACTTCTAACGCGCTATAGCTTATTTTATAGTAACTAGCTAAGATAAAGGTAAGTAATAAAGCCTTATAGAATAGCTTAGCTACTTAAGAGTTATAGTATTAATAATAGTAAGAGGAACTACTTACGAAATTCTAAACCCTCTCTAAAGACGTAGTAACGATTAGAACTAAGTCGTCTTCCCTACCTATTCTAAGATAACCTAATACTAAGAAGGAATTAGCTAGTTTTAAAGAGCTATCTAGGAATAGCTTAACTCCTACGAACCTCACTTAACTAATAACTTAAACCTCCTACTTAGGCGCCCTAATAGCTACTAAGTCTAAGACTAACTAACTACCTAATCTTCCCTATTTAATAGTAGAAGAAAGGACCTCTAGCCTTTATCTATAAACTATAGTATAAGCTTAAAGGAAACTCTAACTACTACCCTAATAAGAGAGTATACCTCCTATATATATACTTGCGCTTAGAGAAGGATACTATATCTTAATTAACCCCCTTATAGATAAGGATATCTATAAGGTTAACTAGCTTATTATATTCTTAGAGGCTACCTATAGAGACCCTAATAAGGAACTTACTACTCTTAGCTACCTTAGTAGCTTAAGATAAGGGAAGTAAAGCTTTACCTCTTACTTTACTAAGTTCTAATAACTTACTACTAATACTAGGCTAAATAAGATTAGCTTAATTACCTTACTAAGAAACTTACTATTAGCTAAACTATAACGCGCTATAGTAGGTAAGGTACTACCTCGCGACTTAAATATATATACTAACTTAATAGTAACGTATAATAATAATCTACGTTTCTTATCTAATTAAACTTAAAGAACCTCTAAATACCTAGACGCTATAGAGATTAATATTAGTAACTATACCCTAGTTAGCTCTACTAAGCGTTAGAAACGCGTTAAAGAAGGACGCTACTTTAAATATAATAAGAAAGGCTATATCTCTTACGACTACACTATCCCTATACTATAGATACACTTAAGTAGTATACGCCTATATTCCTCCCCTATACGCGAGCGACCTAGAAGCTCTTATAGCTACTAAACGTCGTCTTTATTATACTACTCTAACTAGTCCTAAGAGCGCTATAGATCTTACTCCTACTCCTACTCCTATAAGGGAAAAGCCTTATTCTAAGGATAAGTCGCTCCTTAGGACCGCGTATTTATTGAATCTCTACTAAACTCTAGTCTAAGCCTCGCTAAGATACCTAGAAATACTATATAATAACTTTATACTTACTCTAATAAGGCCCTACTAAGAGAGACCTAAAAGCTCTCGTAGATATAGGAGTAACTAGTATAGTATATATTTATAGAGATTTCGCGCGTAACCTAAAATTGAACTAAACGCTACTACTTTATATAATATACCTAACTAGATTTACTAGAACTATACTTAATAGTAGAGAAATCTCTTATACTATTAATTTAACCCTCTAATATAGAACCTATAAAGAGAACCTACGCCTATATATTATAAATATAGGTCGCTATAATATAATTCTTAGCTAACCTAGATATATAAGTATAGGGTTAGTATTAACTATAATCGCAAGTAGTTAACGTTTAACGCTTAATACTATATAGAGTACTATACGCGTAGAACCTAAATCTACTACCTTAATATATCTTATCGCCCTAACGTACGACGCCCTAATATATCTTATTATCCTAATACGCGACGTCGCCCTAACGCGCCTTATTATATAAGCCTAACTATCTAATATAAATATAACTACTAGTTACTAAAGATAAAGCGCTAGCTATAAGAACCTAAGATAGAATAGAAAGGAGAACCTTTAGGCGTCTTAAAAGCTAAGAGGGAGGAGCTAGACCTTATATCTTAGCTTAGCCTAGATATATACTATATTAGAGCTACCCTACTTATGTATATAGCGTAGAAGTATAGCTACGAGATATTTATAGTATTAATTACTAATATTAATAAGGCCCTCGCCCTAAAGGTCTATACTAACCTGCTAATAAAGGTACCTATAGAGTACTATAACTTAATTAAAGTCTTCTCGCGATATAAAGTAGATTAGCTACCTAAGAGATAGAAATACAACCTTAAGATTAACCTTAAGGATAGTAAGTAACCTAGATTTAGCCTATTATATAGTATATCCTAAAATAAGCTCCTTATACTAGTTAGTACCTTAAAGATAACCTAGCGAAAGGCTTTATCTAGGCTAGCTTATCCCTAGTCGCTTTACCTATAATCTTTATTAAGAAACTAGGAGGAGGTCTCTATTTCTACGTTAACTACTAAGCCCTTAACGCTATTACTATTAAGAACTAGTATCTAATACTACTAATCTAAGAGACGCTAAACTAACTTAGTAAAGCTAAGTACTATATAAAACTTAATATTATTACTATCTTTAACTATCTCTATATTATAGAAGGTAATAAGTAGCTAACTACCTTTTATATATATTATAGCCTTTTTAAATACTTAGTTACTCCCTTTAGCTTAGTAAACGTACTAAGTACGTTCTAATACTTTATAAATAACGTCCTACGCCCCTTCTTAATATTTTCTATACTACTTATCTTAACGTATTCTTATCTATAGTAAGAACTTAAAGGAGTACTAGAAATACGTCTAAGCTATCCTTAGAGCTCTAAAAGAAGCTAGACTATACTTAATATTAATAAGTACGAGTTCTACTAATCTAAAGTTACGTACCTAGGCTATATAATCTCTATAAGTGAGTAAAAATAGATCTAAAGAAAGTCTAAGTAATCTAAGACTAGGAATACCTAAGTAACGTAAAAGATATATGCGCTTTTATTAGATTTACTAACTTCTACTAAAGGTTTATTAATAACTTTTCCTATATAGTAGTACTACTAGTATCCTTAACTAGAAAAGATACTAGGTTCTCCTTCGATAATACCTATGCGACGCGTTCGACGCCTTAAAATAAGCTTTTACAACTACTCTAATCCTCTATTACTTTAACCTAAGCCTACCTATAGTAGTAGAAGTAGACGCCTCTAACTACGTAATAGTAGGCGTTCTATTTTAAAAGGACGCTTTAGGGACTATCTAGCCTATCGCGTATTACTTAAAAAGAATAAACCCTACTAAAGGAAATTATAAGATCTACGATAAGGAGCTACTTGCGATTATATACTTCTTCGAATACTAGAGACCTAAACTAGAAGGTACCTACCTTCCTATTACTATACTAAGTAACTATAAGAACCTATAATACTTTATAATAATAAAGTAGCTAAGTTATAGATAAGCTCGCTAGTCTAAGTACTTATCTTACTTTAACTTTATAATTACTTATTAGCTAGGTAAGGAAGGAGAAAAGCCTAATATACTAACACGACGATCCTAAGACTAACTAGCCTAGGAAGAAGCTTAAAATGCTCGTCTAAAAATACTATTAAAGCTAAATCTCTTCGTTACCTATAGCTTATCTCTAACGGAGATAGATTAATTAATCTAAGAGATTATTGATAATAAATATAATACTAACCTATTTATCTAAGAAGTACTAGGCCTCTTAAGAATAGGTACCTAAAGATTAAAGAAAATTACTATTACTAAGTATAAGGAACGAAATTATCGCCTATATTACTAAGGACGCCTTATAATCCGTACCTACGACGAGCTTATTATTAAGCTCTTACGCGCTACGTACGACTCTCCTATAGGAGGCTACCTAGGTTATAGTAAGACGCTAGAGATCCTCTAAAGAGAGTACTACTAGCTAAATATATTCTAAACGATCTACTATTACGTTACCTACTATTATACCTACTAAAGATTAAAGGCCTCTTATAAAAAGTACTATAGCCTATTAAAGCCTCTACTTATCCCTAAATACTATTAGTAAGATATATTAGTTAACTTCGTCGTTAACCTACCTAAGTTAGAAGGATATACTAATATTATAGTAGTAGTTAATTACCTATTAAAGTACTAGTACTTAATCCTATATGCTAGAATAGAAGCTCCTAATATAGCTTACTTGTTTATCCGACACGTTTAGGTAAACTATAGCCTCCTAAGTATAATTATCTCTAATAGGGGTAGATAGTTTATCTCTACCTTCTAGGATAAGCTCTATAAGTAACTAAATATTAACCTATACTACTTAATAGGCTACTACCTAGAAACTAATAGCTAAATAGAGATTATAAACTCTATAATAGAGTAAGTCTTACGCGCGTACACGAATTACTAGTAAAATAATTAGGTTACTTAGTTACCTACTACTTAATTTAAGGTAAATAATACTATCTTAGAGTTAACTAGACTATCCCTAATAATAGCCTATTATAGCTAAAATCTACGAATAGGCTTTAAGCTACCTTTAGCTATAAAAAGGCCCGCTTACTAGGCCTTATAAGCCTCTAATACTAATAAGATAATTAATAAGATATATAATATAACTTAGTTTATCCGCGAAGAAATAATATAGGCCTAAGCCCTATAATAAGAATACGCTAATAGGAAGCGCTTACTAGTACTAGCCTATTAGGTAGGCGACGAGGTCTAGCTTAATACGCGTAATATATAAACGTAATAAGCTTTAAAGAAGCTTGATTAGAAGAACCTTAGCCCTTACTAAGTAGTTAAGGAGGTCTCTTTGCACGCGTACTAACTTAAACTACTAAGCTCTATAAAGATATACTCTATTTTCTACGTCTCTCTACTCTATTCAGCTAGAACTAATTACCTACCTAGCTAGTAACCTACCCTACCTACGCTAGTAATAGTAGATAATAAACTTAAATACTTTATTAAGAATATTAAAGGACTCTACTATAATAAGAGAAAGAAATAATATAAATACTACGTAAAATAGATAGGCTATAATAACCTATCCTAGGAGCCTACTATAGAGCTAAGAGATAATAAAGCTATAACTTATTTCTACTAGCAGTACCCTAATAGATTAGAGCTACTAACCTAACCTAAATCGACCTAATATAATACGAAACTAGCGCTAGTAGTAATAACTACTATATAAATAACCCTCGTAGGAGCTCGAGAATAAGAGGGGGGTACTATTATAGTAACTACTATAGTCCCTATAATACTACTACTATCTACTTAAGGAGAGCTTAGAGAGCCTCTAGAGTATAGGTACGACGTAGAGGCCTTACGCTAAGCGTACAGGCTATACCCCTAATATATATCTTCTAACCTAAACTATTATTTAACTTCCTTTCGTTATATAATGTCTTATATTATACCTAAGTACTATACGTAGTATATTAATTAAGCTTCTAAAGTAAGCTCTAACGTCTCTACTTATTATCTCTTATAATATACCCTTTAGATCTCTAGGCTTTCTACTAAAATACTAGAAAACTACTTAGGTAGTATATATTATAAACTAAACTTTCTCCCTAAGGTATAGCTTAAGTACTCTTATAGAATTAATCTTATTTAAGTAGCTACTAAAGGTCTTATCTTTAGTAATATATATTAGACTATAAATCTATACCTTTTAGGTAGCTTTTAGCCTTATTTTAAGTAAACTAATTATTAATTTAAGGTTTAGATATTAGTAATAAGTTAGAATTAGTACTTATTAATAAGTATTCTTAGGAAAAGAAGCTAAGCGATAGTAACTTTTACCTTAATATCTATTAAAATTAAGAGTATAGTAACCTATTCTCTAAGACGCGTTAATAGGTTAAACTAAAGGAATTAGCTTAATTAGACTAATCTAAAAGCTATAAAGCTTAAAATCTAAAGTATATACTTAATTATCCTATCTATAGAGAAGTATTTAATTATTAGCTTAATATACCTAGCCTTAGTAGAGGTATATAGCTAGGGACTATTTATAAGATATTTATACTTAAATATAATAAAGTAGGTACCTATATTTAGGCTATTTTTATTACTAATAAGAGCTTATAGGAAGTTCTTTATTATCTTAGATATATTAGAGACACGTAGGCGAAAATACTAGGTAATAGTAAAGATACTATATTAAAGCTAGATATATCTATAGTTAAGGAAATAGAATAATATATACTAGGTACTAGCGAAGCTAATTATAAAAAGCTATCTATAAAGCTCTAAAAAGGCTAGATATTCTTAGTATTTAGTAAGTAAGAGCGCGTAGATATATAGAAAGTACTTATTACTATTTTAGAAGAATATCTTATTCTCTCTATCTTTACCTTCTTTAAGGACTATAAGTACTTAGAGAGACTATCTAGTTACCTTAAGTATTTAGTATCTCTATTATATAAAGACTTATTATACTATACTCTAAAGTATATATTCTTCTAGGTTAACTAACTAGATAATAGTTACCTAGTTTAGCTATCTAAATTAAAATTTAAACTTATATAAGGTAATTTAGCTAAAAGATTTAATTTTAGATATTACTAGCTATAGCTTAATACTATAAGAGACTATCTTAGGATATATCTAAGGAGGATAAAGAGAGGGCGCCTAGCTAGTATATATTCTAATAATAGTAATATAAAGATCTTATTAGAATTTATTAATTTTACTTCTTAATAAGGTTTTATTACTAGCGAGATTAAAGCTCTAGCTTAATAGTTAGTAGATACTAAAATTACTTATAGTACTTTATTAAAGGCTTAAAACTATAAAATATACTAATATAGTAGTAGTAGGATAGATTAATATATTATAGAAATAGTAGGTTTATTTAATATAGCTATAGAGATACCTATAAGAGAGTATAAATTAGTAACTAAAATTTACTATTTAGGGTTAGAACCTAAATAATATAGATTCCTTAGAAGTAAGGATTATAAATAAGATTAATAGAAGCTTTTCGCGGATAGGATATATAAAAGGAGAAGAAAAAGAGTAGAAATTATATCTTTCTTTATTTATAGATCTATTTATCTAACTTTCTTTAGGTTTCTACGCTCTAATATAGGGTTTAAATAATAAAGGCTAATTATAAGACTATAATAAGAGTAGATAAGATTAGAAGAAGAGGAAAGATATTAAGAATAGTAAAGACTAGAAGAGGAGGTAAGATAGTAAAGATATTAAAGACTAGAGGAGGTAAGATAGTAAAGATAGTAAAGATAGGAAGAGATAAAAAGACTATAAACTCTATAATAAGTATAGATACTATAATAAGAAATATAGGAGAGACTAGAAGAAAATATAAGATACCTTTAGTAAGATTAATCTTAGTATAGAGACTAAATTAGTATCTAAGAACTAAATATTTTATAGTTATAGTAGTTTTAAGTACTTTTATAATTTTAAATAAGAATAAGTACCTAATCTTTTTATATTATTAATAAATCTAACCTACTAATACTACTAAATAAGAGTAAAGAATACTCTTATCTATTAATTTTATAATACTTAGTAATAATAGTAGTACCTATAAGCTAGCTTAATAGGTTTAGATTAACTTAATAGATACTAGGAAGATTTCTAGAGTTGTATAATAATATAGAAACTAAATTTCTAGGCTATTATTATATAATTGAAATTAGAAAATATTAAGTTTAGAGATCTATAGAGAGGATATTATTACTAATAGATCTTATAAGATTTATATCTACCTATCTTATATATTTAGGGAGAAGATAAGAGGTAGTATAGTAGATATATTACTCCTTAAAGAAGGTATACTATATATACTTAATAATAGCTTTATATAGAACCTTCTAATTATTTAATAAATAGCGTTTTAGTTTATTATATATAAGTATATAAAGTATAGTCTATTTATCTATTTTATTCTCTTAATTAATATTTAAAAGTAGCCCTAAATATAAGTATAAATAGATTAATATATTATAGTATATATACCTTTATAGTACTATTTACTTAGCTTAATAAGTAAGAATTCTATTAGTAAGCTTATAGAAAGGTATTAGAGCTTCTAATACTATATTAGACTTAATAGCGTAGTACTTTTTTTAGTAATACTTAGCGCGAGGGACTAAAAGTAGGATTAGAATTACCTCCTAATAAGTACTTATAAGTAATATTACCTATTAATTAAGATTATATATATAGATATAGATTATATTTAAGTATATACTATTACTATAGCTAGTAGCTTTCTTATTCTACTTATACTAAGGGCTTACTCTTTCTTTAAGGCTACTTTCAATCTAATCTATTAGTATCTTATATAGTATAATATTATCTACTAATATCCTCTTTTTAGCCTATAGAGCTAGGTAAAATTAATTCTTTAGACTTTATATATTATAGTTAACCTCTTTTATCTCGCCTTTAATACTTAGTAGTTAATATATAAAGTAGGTATATAAGCTACTACTCTTTTATTAATTAATATAATACTAGCTCTAGCTAGACTATATCTTAGCTTCTTAGTAAATATATTTAGAGTAACTTTATCTACTTATTAAAGTATTTATTACTTAGTTAGAATTATAGTATTCCTATTACTTATCTTCTATATACTAGTAATAATATTATATACCTCTTTTCTAGTATATATTACTAGGAATACTTAGGGTATTTCTATAAGTACCTTTCTATTATATATATATAGTAATTAAAACTTTTAAAGTATATCCTTATTACCTTATCTTCTTCTTCTCTTATACCTAGCTCTCTATAGACTATTATACGAGATATTTCTTTAAGTCTATTAGGTACTCGCCTACTCTTATATTCTTACTATCTAGTACTATGTAAGAGCGAGGTTACTTCTACTAACTCTATATATTTATATTATCTTAGTTATATACCTCTTAATACTTATCCTTAAATACCTATATATTCTATTCTAGAATAAAGTAATAGGTACTCCTCTTCCCTAAGCCTATATTATAAAATAAGGCGATATAATCTAAATATATATAACTCTCTTATACTATATAAATTTTAAACTAAAGTAGTATATATTACTCTAGATTCTAAGTCTTAATCCTCTATAGAGCTACCTATTTACTATAGTATTATAGGTAGAGAGAAGCTAAGAGAGTTTAGATCTTCTAATTAAACCTATAAATAGTTTAATATAAAAGATAGTTATACTTAATTATAGTAACCTTAAAGAAGGGTTAAATAAATATCTTAATAGCTTAAAGTCTTATTTTACTTTTTTTAGTAGCCCTTATAGATTTAGCTACTCTATTAGTAACTATAAGACTATATTAATAATTATAGGTAGCTTTAGTATTATATCCTATTTATCCTACCTAAAATATCTAATATCTAGGTATAAGACTTATAAGATATAGACTTATTAGATTTAACTAATATAGTAGCTAGAATTAACTAGTAAGTACCTAAGTATTCTAATATCTAAATACTACTAATACTAAAATAGTAAAATAAGAGATATATAATATTAGCTTAATAGTATTTTAGAGGATAACTTTTAAACTTAAGTAGGTTTAAACTTTTAATATAGAATTTATCTAATATTACCTATAGATTTTAGAAATATTAATTTATATAAATATAGTAGAAGAGAAATACGCTAGCGAGTACAACTATCTTAAAACCCTTTTTAAGCTAAAGTTAGAACTAGATATAAAGAAAACTCTTAAAGGAGAAGAATAAGAGAGTACTATAGTAGTTCTAGGTTTAAAACTCTATTCTTTAATAAGTTCTATAACTAATATTAGATAGTTTCTATACTAGATTAAATATAAGATATTACTAAAAAGCTTATAAATTAATATATTAAAAGTAATAGTATATTCTATAATATATCTTACTAATATCTATCCCTATATACCTAGATACCCTCTAAGATTAGATAAATTATAGGTACTTTATCTTTATAGCTATTTTAATCTTATATAAAGGTCTATATATATATAATTCTATAGGTATCTTATAAATTAACTATTTATAAAATACTAGAACCCCTAATACCTAAAAATTATATTATATTATCGCCTTATTACCTACTTAGAAGAGAGCCTCTTTTATACTATAAAGTAATCCTAATACTCTCTAGCCCTAATATTAAGCTTAATTATTTCTAATTTAAATAAAATAGTAATATCTAAATAAGAGAGCGAGGTATACTATACTTAGGAATATTCTTAGCCCTATAGTAACTATAGAGTATAAATTTATCTAGTATTACTATACTAATTAATACCTTCCTAGCTAAAGCTATTATATTTCTAGTTAGTCCTAGAAGCTCTTCTTACCTTAAAGTATTATATATATCTTATAAAGCCTATTTAGCTATTAAGGTAGTATATATACTTAGTATAGTATTATATAACTATACTAGTCTATATTAAGTTAATACGCTAAGGCCTATAATACTAATAAAACTCCTCTTTTATTTAGCTATACTTAGAATATTTATTTCTAGTAAATTTTTATCTCTAGAACTTATAGTAATACTTTTACTTTATAAAATCTTTATATTATAACCTTAGATTTTATAGATAGGTTAATAGTAGTATTCGAGTAGGGGAGATTTACTAAAGTAGCTCTTAATACCTTTAATAGAATAATTAATAATATAACTAAAACTATAGTAATTTCTCTTTATAAGCTAATATCTAGAGGAGAAATAGCTAATATATACTTATTTTCTAGTTATAACTTAATAGATTCGTGAGGGGAAAATTTAACGTACTTAAATAATAAACTTATCTAGTTATATAATATATCTAGTAATATAGGAAGGGATATTATCTCTTATAATACTACCTTTATATAATTTAAGCTTTTAGGGTATTCTAACTATAGCTATATAGATATTATATTTATTTTAGTAGTAGGGATAAATACTTAATTTATAATCTAATAGACTTTATAGAGTACTATAACCTCTTATCTATCTATAATTAAGTTTTAAGTATACTAAAAAATTCTAACTTTTTATCTATCTCTTTATATAAATAAAATTAGTATAATCTATTAGGTATAGAAGATTATAGCTTATAATATACTATTATAAATAATTATAAAGTACTTAGATTAGAAACTTAGATAACTAAGCTAGAATAAATAGGTATAGAAAAGAAATAATAAGTTATTTAAGTTTATAAAGTCCTTTAGAATCCTAATATTAAGTATTTAGTATATCTATTACTTGAAATAAGTAATATAGATAGTTTCTACTTTAATATAGAGTTTATAGAAGTAAGGCTAAGAAGTTAAGACTAAAAGCCTAGAAAGGCTATATTCTTAATAAAATAAAGAGCTAATAGAACTAGAATAAAGAATAGGGAGATAATAAGTATAGTATATAATAAGCTAATAAAGACTTATAAAATAGAGGGAACTATAAATACTTAAGTAGTATAGCTAGGAGGGAATACGCCTATCTAGTACTAAATATAAATTACTAAATACTTTTAATAGGCCTATACTAAGTAGTTAGCTAATACCTACTACTTACTCTAAGTAGCTAGGCCTATTACTAATCCTTCTATTATATTTAATAATAATCTAGTAGCTTATATATTAGGGCTCTAGAAGAATATTTAAAATAATAGAAGGCCTCTATAAATCTATAATATTATCTTCTATCCTCTACTAGGCTTATAAACTTATAAATAATAGGGTTTAATACTAGTAATAATATAATTATCGTTATAAGAGGGCTCTAGTACTCCTAGTATAGTTTTACTACTAAATAGATTTTAAAAAGGTAATAAGAGTAAGGGAATAAAATAGGTTAACGCTAAAGCTTTAGTTATAGTTAGCTATTATTCCTCTAGGTTATACTTATACTAATATTAGATATATCTAATAGTAGTAGTACTAAGAGTATATTAGACTACGCTTTAGCTATTTATAGGAATAGTAACTAAAGATAAATTTATATATATATAGCTATATACTTTACCTTATAGAGAGTAATTTAGAAGGTAGAAAAATTAGTAGTAGCTATATTTATTAGTATATATCTATAAGCCTCTCTTTAAATATAGATCTCTATCCTTAAATATAAGATTTTTTAAGATATACCTTTATAGCTATACTTAGAGTTAGCCTCCCTTATAAGGGCTAGTATTATTAATATTCTATTTAAAAATAGGTCCTTAAAGTAGGAAAAAAGATTTAGCCTCTAGCTTCTTAGCTACTTTAATAAAATCTTTAGAAAGTACCCCTCTTAATATATCTCTTATAAGCTTCTAGTTCTACTATACTTCTTAGTATTATCTCCTAGCTTATATTCTCTTCTCTAATAATTTACTCCTTAGAATAGCGTTAAGATACTATTATAGCTAACTTCTAACTCCTAGGACCTAATATAGATTACTTTAATTTTAACTTTAATAGTAATATATTTAGTACTACGTATATATTAGTTAGTAGTATACCTATAACTAGTAGTATTAAATTACATACCTATATTATAAATAATAAAGGAAATATAGTATATTAGTTCGAGTAAGTTTCTAATATATAAGGTTAAGATAATATATATACTAATAGGATATAGAATAGGGATAGTATATTTAGTACCTATTCTAGCTATACTTTAAATACTAATATATTAAGCTTAACTTATAGTAAATATATAATAGGTACTCGAGGCTTTTAGAGGTCTATTATTAACCTTAGTAAGTAGAAGAGGTTAATATATTTATATATCCTAGAAAACTAATAAAGAGGTAGATAATATACTTCTAAGCTTACGTAAATAGATACATTACTTATAGAGACGTCTAAAGGCTATAGGTAGCCTAGTACTATTATTATATCTAGTTTTTAATACGTTACTAATAATAGCTTCTACCTAGTTCGATTTTATTATACCCCTTATACTACTACGCCCTCCTATATCGAAGTAATACTACACTATAAATAGAATCTATTCGAGACGTATCTCTACTTTATAAAGCGTTCTCTAAGGAAGATAATAAATATAGTAATCTAATATTTTTATACTTATCTTTTAGATATATTAGTAATAATTTTACGGCCTACTTTAGCTAATCTAACCTTAGAAAGTATATCCTAACCTAGAAGGATATTAAGGAAAGCTTAGAGCTACTCCCTAATAAAGATATATACCCTAAGGCGCCCTAGAATATTATAACCTCTATAATACTAATAGATAGTAACGTTTTCTTAAAAGGTCTAAAGCTATATATAGTTTTTATTAGTATAGGACTATTACTAAAGCTTATCTTATAGGAAGTTAAGATATTAGAACGTCTCTAGTATAACCTATATCTAAATATTATTTATTATTATAGCTACTTAATTAAATATAGTTGTATTATTAGTATTATCTTAGACTAATACCCTATAACCCTAGTATAGTAGTTTAAGGACGATATATATTATCTTAATATTAAGACTTTTATAAGTAAGATTACTTTAGTAGTTAGCTATATTTACGCGTTTATACTAGCCTATAATAACCTTATACCTATAAATATTATAGTTAACGAAAATAATATACCTTTTATTATTAATTTTAGTTCCTACTAACCTTTTAGCTATAAGCTTATTACTACTAGTATACTAGGATAGATTAATAAAGATTTTACTTATTTAGTATAGGATTATAATAAGGTTACTTTAGGTAAACTTTAAATATAGCTTAAGATATAAGGATAGATAGTATAAGAGAATAGTATTATTAGTATAGAGGTATAGTTATATTAATAGTTAAATAGTATTATCTATCTCTTTAATTCTACTTATTTATAGAATAGTACTAAGTATATATCAACTATATTATATACTACTAGCTAGCCTAAGGAACTTATTAAGGTATTTATTAGTATAATATATTACGTAGATATATAATAAGTAGTACTTTTATAATCTCTCTACTCTCTTACTTATTATATCTATTAGTTACCTTTACTATCTACTATAACTTTTATAGTAGTAATAAAGGTATACCTTATTTTATTAATATTACTATAAATAATATCTATATAGTACTAGCTAATTACTTATATCTTAAAGAGAATAGTAAGGTATAAGTAGCTACTAAAGATCTACCTATAAGGTAGTAGTATCTAGATAGTAGAGAGAAAGGAAGCCTACTTTATTACGCTAGCTCTAGAATAATAACTCTAAAGCTAATTAGTAATACCTAGGTCCCTACTATAATTAATCCTTATAAGGAAGTATAATAATTTAGAAACTTATAGTAAACTCTTTTAATTACTAATTACTAATATAATAATAACTTAACTTATAGCTAGTTACTAATAAAAGCTAAAGCTATTTAGGAGAGGCTTTTATTAACTAAGTAAGATAGGGCTAACGTGCGATAAATAATTTATTACCTACTAGAACTAGAAACTAGAAATACAAGCGACTATATCTAAAGAGGTAGAATAATAACGTAATTTATAACTCTATTATATTACTAGCTAGGCTCTACCTACATATTCTACCTATATAGAATTATAAAGATCGAAAATAATATATTCCTATAATAACTAATAAAAAGATAGAGGAGATTTAATAGATAAGCTACTAGAGAGAGTAGTAAAGGTAAACTAGGAGGGTATTAGTAACTACTTTATAATAGATAGAAGGGATATAGAGTTATAAAAGAAACCTAAGGTAGTAGTTAAAGGTAAAAGTACTATTCTATTAGAGATTAAAGTAGGGTTACTTATTATATATAGGCTATCTAGTATAAGTCTACTAGATAAAGACTTAGATATTATACTTTTACTATCCTACTATAATTAGTAGCTAGAGTTAAGAGCTAAACTACTAATATTACTAATTTTTAAAGGATTAAGCCTAACGCGAATATCTATCTTAATACTATCTTCTAATAAATAGACTAATACGTTAAGATAAGGCTTTCTAGGAGTAGTAGTAGTTATACCTTAATATAAAAGGTAAGGCTAAGAAAGCTTATATTTTAGTTATAAAATAATAATTAATACCTAGTTATATAGCTTATTAAGAGCGTTAGGATAGTAAGAACCCTTAAAGAGGATAAGTATAAGAGATCTATTAATAGGGCTATATAAATATAGTTTATAGGATATAAGCTAAAAAAAGGAACGTAACTCTATCTAATAGTCCTAAGTTATATAGTATACTACGCTTCTAGTACTAGACTTTAGTAGATACTAAGTATTAGTTCTAACTTTAGAGTATATAGGCTTACCTATAAATAGTACTAAGTAGAAGAAGAGGTTTTATTTATATATAGTATCTATAAAACGCGTTATAATATAACTATAAACTTAAGTAGAAAGTAATTAAAGGGAATTATTAATTAGGTATACTATATCTAAGTAATTAGTAAACTACTATAATAACTCTTTATACTCTTTAAAAAGGTTAAAAACTATTTTTTAAGGAGGTAGGGCCTTAGGGAGGTAATAATAAAATTTAGCTAGCTTTCTAATTATTCTAAAATTTAGTAATTATCTTTTAAGTTCTATACGTTCTACGTTACTATATTATATATAGAATTCTATCTAGATATTTTAATATAACTTCTAAAGGATACTTAGGCTATTAGCTAGTATTCTAGTTAGAAGAGTTGTTTACTATTTACTAATAAGTACTTAGCCTTAGCGCTCGATATCTATAATAGAGTAGAAGTTAGAACTACTCTTAAAAACCTAATTATTATCCCTAATATATATATTTACTATAATAACTTCTTATATATATTAAAGTTTAGGTATTTAGCCTAGTACCTCGAAGATCTAGAGCTACTACCTCTAATCCCTATCCTTTAGTTTACTAGTTACTAAGGTAATCTAGAGTTTAGAGACCTAGCCGCGTACTACTATATATAGGGATACTAAATCTATAAGACTATACTTATTATAAAGTATTATAATTTAGAAGAGTTTAGTAGTTATAACTAAACTAGAGAGGCTCTATAATATATAGTAGAGAATAAAGAGAATAATATAAAGTACTAATAGGTTATTATTAGGTAGTTTATACTACTTAGGCTTCTATAGTATAGAGAAGAAGTTATAGAACTAAGGAACCTCTATAAGTAGAGTCTTTAATACTTTAAATTTATACTCTTCCCCTACTAATATGCGAGTAATATAATTACCCTTAAATAATATAAAATACTCTACTAGCTAAAGTTATAAGGAGCTACTCTTATTATAGTTATTAGTAAGGTTATAAATAAGTCCCTAGTCTAAAAGTTAGTACTATTTAGCTATAAGGAATAAAAATAGTAAGGCTATTAGTAGTAAAAGAGCTTATAGTAATCTAGGTATATACTAAACCTATTAACTATTTAGACTATACTTTAGTAGCCTAAATATACTTTCTAATTTAATTACTAATTATAAAAGGTAAATATACTAAAATCTACCTAATTTTTATTATAAGTAGTTTATCTTAGCGTGCGCTATAAGTAGTAAAAGTATTACTATTACTCTATTAATAATAGATATAGTTAGATCTAACCTATATAATATTACGTATAGATTATAATAACTAGTACTTATATTATAGCCTATACCTAGATTAATATATATTAACTTTATATACTATACTACTAATATTATGCCGCGAAATTATCTATAGTCTATAGGAACTTCTTACGCTCCTTAAATAGTATAAAGATAATTATATACCTAATAATAGGGTAGTATATTCTTATATAAAGTACTATCGCTATATATAAAAGGTACTACCTAAATTAATATATTAATTTAGAGCGCTCTCTAACGACTTAATTAAGGCGATTAATCTAATACTAAATTTAGAGAATAATATATACTACCTAACTTTATAAACGAGAGTAAAAAATATAATTATAAGGGTTATAATAAAGTTAACTTATACGTATTATATAAAGGTAATATATATAATATTACCTAGCTAACGCGACTATATCTTAGAGAGGATCTAACTAATAAGGGGGAACTAGAAGAGGAATAATAACTTAGGGAAGATAATTTATAGTCCTTATATTATTAGTATATACCTTATAATCTAGGGGTAAATATAGTATCTACTATCCTAAAGGTATATAAGGCGTTAAAAGTTTATAGTACTAATAAGTATAGTTACCTAACTTTAGAAATTCGACTATTATAGGAGAATAGAGAACTCTATTAACTCTTACGTAATACTATACTACCTAATAATCCTAGTATTACTAAGAGCTTTTAACTTAGTCGTTTCTATAATAGATTCCTTAGAGCTAAGGTAGATATAGATATTATACTAAATCTATCTAAATTTAAAGGATTCCTAGATTCTAATATATCCTATAAATATATAGATGCGTTTTAAGACTAGGTAGATAATTATACTAACTATATTTTGTATTTAATCTCCTCTCCTATAAGTTACTATTAGGTAAATAATATTCTTAACGCTAGGAGCTAGTATAAGAATAGGCCTTATATTCCTAGTATATAAGCTACGATAAGAATATACTATCTATACTATATAGAGAGGATAGTAATACTAGGTTAGTAAATCTATTATTAGTAGGTATAGATAAGGATTAGATTATTATTAATTATACTAGCTCTTCTAAGTTTAAGTAATACTTTAGAAATATATTTCTAAACTCTAATTACTACTTATAATTTATATACTACTATAAAATTATAGTAGCGCCTTAGACGCTAGACGAGTAGAAGGTTAATTATAAGATTATTTACTAAAGGCCGGGCGATATTATAGTAATCCTTCCTAGTACTAAAGCGTTTATTTCTATATATTATAAAACTAGAAATAATAGTAGGAATTTTACGATTAGAGTTAACTTTAAATATCTAGACGCTACTAACGATCTATTAAACTACTATTAGTACTAGACTAGAAAATATAGTAATAATATATTAATTCGCGAAAACTTTATACCTATTAACGTAGAGGATAATAATGTTATAATTTACTAGCCTAAGAAATAAGGCTAATAACCCTTATATATAAAAGGTAAGTAATATAAAATATTAAATTTATAGTTAGGACTATTAGACTTATTATTATTACTACTACTAAAGCTATAGAGAGACCCCCTAGAGATACTACTACTTAATAAGATCCTTAATATTTAGGCTCTTAAAGACTATATTTCTATTATTATAGTATAGAGGTTATAAAGAATTAGATTTAAGTACTACTCTATAATAAATAATAAGGAAGAGGATATACTTACCTATAATAAGCTTATATCTATTACTTTAGAATATAATATTCTAAGTAAGTTATAATATAGAATAGTACTATATAATTTTAGTAAAGTACTAGAAAGACTTAGACTAGGTACCTTATAAATTAATTTAGATTATATAAATTTAATTAGAAGAACTTTAAATAAAAAGGACCTAAAGCTTTAGAGATAGGCTAGTTTTACTAAGAAGTAGTTCTATATCTATAAGGAATATAGACCTAGACTCCTATATTTTCTCTACTACTTTTAGGATAGTTTATATTTAGAAGTAAGCCTAGATAGCTAGGATATACCTAATTTCTACTTTAAAGTATTAATTTACTAGATATAGATAAATATTCAAGCTTAGATAGATAGTTCTATCCTAGAAATATTTAGTAGAGAAGTTGAATTTAAGTTTAAGTATTAAAATATTAATCCCCTAATATACTTAAATAAAGGAAAGAAATATATAGAGAGACTTATAGCTAGCCTCTAGCCTACTACTTATATAGAGTAAAATAATAAAACTAGCTAGTCTTCTAATTTAATATAGCTATACCTAGGACTATACGAGTACTATAGCTTAATAGTATATACTTACTTTAATAATCTACCTTAAAATCGATATTAAATTATTAACTATCTCTATAAAGGATAAGGTATTTAGGTATATATAGAAGTTATAGGAGAATTAGCTTTTTATAAGTAGGATTATATTTAATAAATTATTAGTAAACTTAAACTAAACGACTTTTCTTTAGATAGTTATATAACTATCCCTATTACGTTACTAGATAGAATACTAATCTATAAGCTATATTATAGAGAAAGGAGAAATTAGATAAGACTAATTAACGACTCTTATAACCCCTATACGCGGATATAAGTTGAATTTAGAGTAGAGAAGCTAAGGATAATACTTTAGGTACTATAGGATATATAGGGTAGTATAGAGATTACTATCTCCTATATCTTAATATTTTATATAAACTACTCCTATTTATATAGAGCCTATATAATAGATCTAGCCCTATTATTAATTATTTAGTATTATAGTTTCTAATTTACTAGCTATAAATTTTAAACCTAAGAATATTCTCTTTCTCCTCTAGCCTCTACCTATTAATATATACGTATAACTTTCTATAGAGCGTTATTAAGAGTCTACTAAGATACTATAGTATTTCGATAGAGTAAGGTTAGTTCTTAAAGATAAAGTAAGGTAAGAGGGATTTAGTCTTAACTATATAATAGAGCGTAGAAGTAGTAACTTGAATAGCTATATTATCTCTATAACTATTTAAGTTGAATATAATAAGCCCTAGGGGTTTATTATCCTCAATTATATATATACTAGAGGCGCTTTATATTAATCGCTTTAATATAATCACTTTAATATAATCACTTTATATTAAGCGCTTAACTTTACGCGCTTTATCTTATACGCTTTAATTAAAGTAGTTATATAATAACTATTACCTTATCCTATACGTACGCCTAATAGTAACCCTATACTAGTTCCTAATCTAACTAGAGTTATAATACTATCCTCTCTCTTCTAGTTAGGTCTACCCTTAGGCCTTAGTTCCTAATTAGGTTAGTCCTAACTTATAAGTAGTGTGCCCTATACTAGTTATAAGTTAGCCTACTATAATATCTTCGTTAGCCTATAAGCGAAAGGTCTATCTAGTCTCTAAAATCCTTAAAGCTAATTACCCTATAGAAACTCCTTATCTTAAGTATTCTATTTCTAGATCTTCTTATTACGTTATACTAAATACTAATTTAAAGTATACTAAATATACTCGCCTTAATCGTCTATACGTTAGTATATCCTAGGAGTCTCTTAATAAGACTTATAAAGAATATAAGAAAAAGGTTAATAAAGATAAAGTACTTCTTACTATTATTATTAACTAGTTATTATAGAATAAGAAAATTCTATAATATACTAAAGAGTATACTCGTTATAAATCCTTATACCTTACGTTAGAATTAGAGTTAGAGGGTAAACTAGATTCTCGTTAAACGTTTAACTATCCTAACCTTTTAATTAGTATAGCTACGTCGCCTATACTCTAGTCTACGCTAGGGTTATTAGATAAATATATTACTATAGAGGGTATTACTTCTCTTATTAGTTCTTCTAATTAAGTTTCTAGCTCTTATAAGTCCTAATCCTTATTCTTCTAAATTATCTCTTGAATATATCTATTATTAGATATTATCGTCCTATTACTCCTATATAGGAATAGTTTCTATATTTCTTTCTCGTTTTTTTAAGTAGCTCTTTATAGTTCTAGAGGTTAGCTTCTAGTTCCTATATATTCTCTAAGTTAGGGTAGCCTTTCTATTTTACTAACTACTCTTAGTAGAAATATCTATCCCTAAATTCTTCTCGTCCTATCTCTTAGTATCTATAGAGATCTTCGACTTCGAATTCGTCTCTTCTTCTATTTTATAGTGGAAGTTTCGCTATAGCGGCGTTTCTAGGTTAGTAGGTTCTAGCTTACTTATATAGAACCTAGGGTGGATCTTTACGTCTTTTAGGAGTTATAAGGTGTATATAACTAGTCCGTCTCGTAATTTAACTAAAAATAGTCTAACCTTAATATTATTAAGTCTCTTACTTAGTCGTTTTATACGTAGATTCTTCGTGTATAAATATACTCTATCCCCCTCTTTAGCTAAGGTACTATTTTTCGTTTCTTATTAGCGTATTTAATACTACTTTCTATACTTTAGTATCTTATCTTATATTTCTTTATATACTTTTTTAAGTTTATCTATAGTTACTATTACTACTTATACCTTTAGTCCTAGTAATATTCTTTTAAATAGGTTTAGATATCTTCTATAATTTATAAAGAATAGTATTCTTCCTATTAATTCTAAGAACTTATTATTATACGCAAGTTATACTATAGGTAGTAATAATACCTAATTATCTTATTAAGTATTAACGTAAATTTATAGATATACTTTTATTATACGATTTATCTTTCTATTTATCTATCTATCTATAGTAATAAGCTATTAATAGCTTTCTTTTTATTCCTATTAATACTAATAGCGTTACCTAAAAGTTTAATATAAAGAGCTTATCTCTATACTAATAATTAACTTTAGTATTCTATAATATCTAATTATTAATCTAGGAATATAAATACTAACTATTATCGTATAGTTATTCCTAAATAGTATTATCTCTACGTATTTAATAAATCTATATATAATAACTATTATTGCGTTATATATATTCTATAGCTAGTCTTTTAATAGTAGTAGTCCTATTATAAAGTCTATTAAGATATCTTCTAGGGAAATTCTAGTAGTTCTATTACTTATATCTCGTATATAGTACGTAAGTACTATATTTATTTTCTAATAGTCTATATATTTTCTAATAAAGGTTATTACCTTATCCTTTATATTCTTGAACTTATAGTTTTACTTAATAAGTTCTATAGTTCTTATAATTCTAGGGTATCTATATACTAGATTATTATAATATTATCTTATAATTACTTCTATAATTCTTTAGGTATTATTTAATTATTATAAGATTATTAATTTCTTAATTTATATTAATCTCATTTACTAGTCCTAGTAATCTATCCTAGTTAAACTTTAGTATAGTCCTTTAATAGTTCTTTTATTCCTATAATATTGTATCTTAGCTAAGGGCGTCTACTCTACTATTATCTTTTCCTAGTATATATATAATTTAGAATTTATATTATCCTAAGAGTTCTAACTATCTAGTTTATTATTAATTTAAGCTTTAGTTATTATAAACGTAACTAAGTTCTTATAATTAGTAAATATTATAAGTTCTAAGTAACTTTCTACGTAAATTCTCTAATATTTAAGTATATTTACTATCGTAGTAATTCTTTATTATATATATTATATTATTCTTCTAGTCCTAAGAACTTTCTAGAGTAGTAGGCTATTAGGTACTATTTTCCTTCGCGTTCTTATAGTACTACTATACTATATAAGGTCTAATATATTAGTCTTAAATCTTAATACTTCTCCTCTATAGAATAGTACTAATATAGTAGTATTATATAAACTATCTTAAGTTTATTAAATACTTCTTAATATTCTTTATCTATAACTAAGGTATCTTTCCTTATTAGGTTTATAAGTAGTAAGGCTTTTCTAAAAAGTTCCTTATAAAGTATCTATTAAAGTTAATAAATCCTAAGAATAACTATATCTCTTTAATATTCCTTAGTTCTTTCTATACTTTAACTACTTTAATCTTTTCTTTACTTATTTTTACTCCTTTAGTACTAATTATACATCTAAGAAATTTAACTTCTATCTTATACTATTTATATTTTCTAGTTTTAGCTTTAGTTATACTAGTCTAAGCTACTTAATACTATTTAATATATTATTTATATTTTTTATAAACTATAAGTATATTAATATATCGTCTAAATATACTATAATATATTATCTAGGTATTCCTAAGTATATTATTAATTAATACTTAGAATATAGCTAGTATATTAGTTAGCCTAAATAGTATTACTATATACTTATAATAGCTATAGCGTATTCTAAATACTATTTCTATTCTTTACCTTCTTTTATTCTAATTAGGTAGTAACTATCCTATAGATCTAGCTTCGTAATATCTTTACTATACTAATCTATCTTATAGTTCTATAATATTTAGTAGTAGGTAGTAGTTCTTTATTATAATATTATTAAGCTTCCTAAAGTTAATATATACTTAAGGTAGCTCTTATTTCTTTAGTATAAATAATATTAGGTAGCCTACTAGTAATATTAATTCCTATATATAACTCTTATAAGATTCTTCTTAATATAGTCTCTAAGTATTTCTAACTCTTATTCTAATAGTCTATAGATAGGTCTAGAAGTTAGTTCCTTTCCTTCTATAGTATAATTATATAGTCCTAGGGTTAATACTTTAGTAGAGAGTTTTCTTCTATCCCTTCTATAAAGAGGTAACTAAATTCCTTATACTATTATAGGATATTAGGAGTTACGGTTTCTCTAATACTCTTACTTTATAACCTAATACCTAGTTAGTATCTATAGAGGTAACTATACTTTTATTATATATTAGTTTTAAAGTAGTTAATTTATAAATTATCTTCTTATCTACTATTATATTCTATTAATACGTAGGCTTAGATCTATATATATCTTTATAGTCTATCTATAAGAGGGTCTAGTATTTCTAATTAACTCTAGGATTAAACTCTTATAACTATAGTAGTCCTAATATAATATCTTTACTAGCTAAGGCTAGGATATCTAGGTATACTTCTATAGTTTTTCCTTAGATAGTAAGTATTATAGTTATTTTATATTACTACTAGTTCTCCTAGTATAGCTTTTCTATTCGCGATATAGACTAGATAGGATACTTCTTCTTTATAGGCTTAAGTCTAGCTTATTACGCTACGTTTAGTAATATAAAGTTTATAAATAATCCTAAATCTAATAATACCTTTATCTATTATACTCCTACTATAACTAGAAGTTTAATAAGTTTTCTACGTTAATAGTATTATATTCTTCTATTAAGTACTTGTCTAAAAAAGACTTATCTTATTTATACTCTCTTCTTATAAATCTATTTAGTATCTTAGCTTCTTTATATTATTTATACTTATCCTATAGATAGTATTACTAAATTAAGTATATATACCTTCTATTAATTAGTATATTATTTATAGTTTTATCTACTATTAATACGCTAGTAAATATCCTACCTATTATTTATCCTATAGGTATTATTTATAGTTACTTTTTTATATTTTCTAAAACTATTTATACTTAGATTTTCTTACTAGAAATATCTAAGCCTATTTTATCTAAGTAGTATATAAGATATTTATTATAAAAATACTATATCTATAATAATAGTAGGTAGTTAAGGTTTTTATAATATAACTATACTATAGTCTACTAATTAGTTATTAGATTTTATAGGGTTTAATTAGTTTACTAATTACGAAGTATTAATAATTAATTGTAATAATAATAGAGTAATAATTATTATTCTATCTATTTTCTACCCTCTCTACTACTCTTAATATACTTTAGAAAGTTCTTAATTTCGCTCGTGCCCTAGGGTCTCCCTTTATTAAGCTAGCGCGTTATTTAATTACGGCTCTCCTATTAAAGGGATGCCTATAGTTAAGCTAGTATGCGCGGTTTAGTTTAGCTCGCTTAGCTAGTAGCGCTAGTAGCGTACGTCGCGCGTACTTATCTTAATACTATCTCGATTATTATCTTAATTCTTATATACTTATCTAATATACCCTTTAGCTTAATAACCTTTAGTAAGCTAGAACTATTAGGTAAGTAAGAGATTATTAAGGTAAGCTTAGATTTTATTAAGAGGTACTTTATATATAATCTAGTATTCCTATACTTCTACTAGTCTAAGTTAGGTTAAGAAACTCTTCTACTTATTTCCTAGGAGTACCTTAGTAAACCTATTAGTAGTTATCTCTATTAATAGAGTATATACTACTTTAATTTAACTATCTAATACCTCTTACCTTAGCTAGTAGTTGTAAATATTAACGTACCTTAGTTTAGTTTAGAGTTTAGCTAGTTCTTTAGTAATAAGCTAGATTATTTAAGTATTATTATACTAGATAGTAATATAGCTTATAGGTAGTTTAACCTTTAGCTTATCTAGTAATCGTAATATAAAGATAGCTTCTTTAGCTACTTAAGATAGAGCTAGTAATTTAGCTTTAGTTTTAAGGTAGTAATAGTATCTTATTTATTAGCTCTCTATATAATAAGACTATTAAATAGTTTAATTATATATCCTTAGGAGCTCTTTCTATCTAGAGTATTATTATAAAGGAGGTATTACTAGCTACCTAGAGTAAATTACCTCCTCTAGTTAGAGTACTCTCTATCTCTACTTAATAGATATATAAGTACTTGTTAGTAGCTTCTTAGTGCGTAGTATTTAGGTTTATAAGGAATCGAGCTAATCGTAACGTTGCGAACGCTATATCTAGTCTAGTAGTTACTATAGTAAATAGGAGTAAGCTAATTTTACGCTAGTACTTATTAATCTTAGATAGCGTTACTAAGCTAGTATAAGGCTAAAGCTTAGAAGTAGCTATTAGAGTATCGTAGTAGACGTCTCGTTTATTAGCGAGCTAATATATCTTATTAATATATACGGTCTATAGGAGCTAGATAAGGCGTTACTCTCTTTTCTAGATTATCTCTATACTAAGGAACTATTAGAGATCTACTCCTCTAGTAATAGTATACTTCTCTCTTAAGAGATTAGTTACCTTTTCTACTTCTTTAGTCTTCTTCTTTCTAGGCTATAATATATTATCTATATAGAAGAAGATAATAATACTATCTTTTACTATATAATATAGTTCGTAGGGTACTATTTAAAAACTAAGAGACTTTAGTATTAAGTAAACTCTTTCTACTATAGTAGAGGTGAAATGCGTAGTCTATATAGAGCTTTTAGACCTAAAGGATTATTCCCTTCTTCTAGTATCCCTTTAGTATCTTTATATAGATCTCTCGATCTATTGCAGCGTAGATAAAGGCGTTTATTACGTTATACTATTTTAGTTTAAGATCGTATTTAGCTGCAATTACTATAAGTATCTAGAAGGAGCAGCTGCTAGTGTTGTAGCGTAGGTATCTTGTAATGTAACGTTTCTTTACTAATCTCTACTTACTACTAGTCGGCTTTATATTTAATAAACTAGTAGTATTTATCTAATTTGTAGGTATAAACCTATATATAATTAAGTATCTATTATCCTATTTATTTAATTAGATTAGCTAGTACTTTAGTCTATAATCTTATCTTCTAGTAGCTTATTATATAAGCGTATTCAGCTTCTTTAAATAGCTCGCCTATTAGATAGTTATCTAGGTTTATTAGTATATTAGTAGAGGTGGAGTTAACTGAATAGAGCTTTAAGCCTCTAGCGAGTATTCTTTTTATCTTTACTTTATCTATTAACTCTCCTCTATATTACCTAACGTTTCCTACCTAGGTACCTACTATAAAGGCTGCTACCTATAGAATAGTTTTAGATAATCCTTGTTATTATAGGTTTTTATTATAGTAGTTAACTATTCTCTACCTAAGTCATTTAGATAACTTATAGGGTGCTAGCCTCTAGTTATTAAGTAAGCTAGGAGTGCTGCTAGTAGTGAGATAGTAGTAGAGTTAGGTAATATTCTCTAATCTTTCTCCTTAATAGTAGCTAGGTAGGTCTACTTTATTAGTTGATATATCTAGATTAGTATCGTCCTTATAGAAAGACTCTATTTCTAGCTAATAAACTAGTATTAGGAGCTTAATAGTTCTTATATAAGTAGTAATCTCTTCTAGCGTTTAATGTATAAGGTTATCTATTAGGTCCTCTATTTTACTATTAAAGATTATATACTTATTAAAGATAATATCTTAAGTACTTATTACCTTAGCTATAGATAGTACCTATATCTAGTAGATATTTAATAACTAGTATCTAATAAGGTATCTAATCCAGGCCTTTAGGTCTAGCTACTAGAGTCTTAATTTACTACGTAGGTATTATTAGTTATTATAAAAGCTTTAACCTATAGGCTTTTAAATGAGCTAGATTAGGCTTTCTTAGTAATACTGTAATTCCTTGATTACGAGCTACTCCTATAAAGAAGATCTTATATAGCGTTTTCTAGTTATTTAAGTAACTTAGTATTCGTTATAGAGGTATACTCTAGCTCTAGTAATTTCTAGCTAGAGTTCCTAAGGTAGATTAGCGTCGAGCCGCATTGTGCGTAATTTCTCCTTATTAATACCTCTAGCGCGCTTAGCTCCTCTATTTTAAGCTTAAGTATCTGAGCTAATAGTTTAATAGTAATACCTTGTAAGTTAGCTAACGCTAGACTTCTAGTTTTACTATAGTAATCTCGTTATCGCTTCGACTACTTTAACTAAGATATTTACTGATTCTTTAAGAAGAGAATAAGGTTTTCTAGTATCTTGATAATTAACTTTGCTAATTAGTTATCTATAAAGTAGAAGTCCTACTATAGTTTAGAAATCTTCTTAGTAACTAGTATCTAGCTCTTTTCTTTATTAAAGCTCTATACTTTATATAAGTAGAAATCGATTGAGATTCTTTCTCCTAGTCCTTTATAGCTAATTCGTAGTGCGCGGCTAATTTAACGTCTTATCTTAGCTTTACTATAGGAGTTATATTTAATAGTAGTTACTCCTTTTACGCGCACCCCTTAAGTTTACTAGATAAGGTACTTAATTACTACTAGTCCTAGATAGCTAAGTCTCTTATACTATATAAGTATAGTTACTTTAGTTAACCTAGGTTTATAGGTGTAATACGTTACTTCTTGTAATAGATAAAACTTAAGTACCTATTAGCTATAGATCTTAGTAAGATTTCTAATTATCTGCCTATCTAGTTTATTTAGGGTTATTGGTTCTAATTAGGTATTCTACTATATTCCTCTCTACTAGAGTAATTAGAATAAGACTAGGTTGTAGTAGATATCTAGGCATATAGCTACATTATATAAAGCTAGATAATTTACCTTAGATTAATTCTTTAACGTTAGATTAATAGATCTATATCCCTTTACCTATATTTTTAAGTTACTAGCCTAGATATAGTCTTCTTAAGTAGGTAGATAGTAGTTGTAGATATAATCTAGATTATTTATAATATAGTAGGTTATACCTAAATTAAGGATAAATAAGTCCTATAGTAGATATTTATTATAGTTGTTTATTATAGTTTAAAAGGATATAGTAGTAAAGGTCTCTTTAATACTTATAACTCTTTAGCTATATAGTTATTCTTAATCTCTAGGTATTAGAGTTAGTAATCGCCTAAAGCGGGCTTTAGACTATCCTCTAATTAATCCTTAAAATGTAGTATTATTTTTACGTTTATAGTTAATAAGCTCTTATAGAGTCTTATTTAGATTCTAACGTAGAGGGGCTATATCTAGATTAATATAATAGTATTCCCTTAGGTTGTAGAATTTACTACAAGTAGGGTATTTTTCCTCTACTATAGTTTACCTAGTTAATTATATATTATTACTATTTTAGCTAGGTTAATTTTTATACTAGGGTCTACCTTAGTTTAGGTTCAATTAAAGTCTACCTTAGTTTAGTAGTAGATTATATTCTATAGGAGAGGCGTCCCTAGTCCTACCCTAGGTAGTCTTACTACTAGTAGGAAGATCTAATAAGGTGTTATTAACTATAAAAGTAGCCCTATTTTTCCCTAATTTAAGAGGATAATTTACTATTAAGTATTCTTAGAATCGTTTTATTATCTCCTTATAGGTTATATAATCTTTAAATCGACTATAATCTTGAAAGTTAATAGACTATATAGGAGTAATCTTATTAATTACTAAGAGAAAGTCTTTTATAACTACTTTAATATATAATACCTCTACTACTTTATAAGTTTCCGCTTAGTAGTAGCTTAGTTATACTTAGCTAGCTAGGTTTCCTAATTTAATACGCTCCTTATTAGTTTAAGTAAGTAGATATAGTGCTTACGAGCTCGCTCTCTCTTTAACTACTTATTAATACTAATAGTTTATTTAAGGTTAGTAAGCTACTATTGTAGTAACTAATCTAGTAGATAGTACGTGCGTAGTAGATGTAGCGTGACTAATAATTGGATAAAGACTATAATCTACTATAAGCTCGTCTACTCCTTATTATATATATATTAATTAATTCGATACTACTTAGAGAGAGTCTTATAGTATTTAAGATCCTCCTTAAAAGCTTTAAGACCTACTATTAATAGTTTAGATTAACGTAATAGTTCCTAAATATTAGGGCTGGCGTATAATTAGCGATTGCTAGAGGCTAATAATTTCTAGCTCTTTAATAAGTTTAGTAGTTATAGCTAGGTTAATCTTATCCTAGATTTTATAGACTACGTATCTTAATTACAGTTGTATTAACTAGGCTATATAGTTAGAGTTATTCCTTAGTATTACTATAGGATCGCGTTGCGCTTAATAGGCTATTGTAATTTAATTTTAGTTGTTGTTTTTGCTTAATTTAGTTGAGGTAGTAAGACTCTTAATTGTTAGATTTTATAGGGTTTGATTAGTGTTACTAATATGTATAAAGTATGTGATAATTAATTATAATAATAATAGAGTTAAAAATAATTGATTATTCTATCTATTTTCTACCCTCTCTACTACTCTTAATATACTTTAGAAAAGTTCCTTGATTTCGCTCGTGCCCTAGGGTCTCCCTTTATTGAGCTGGCGCGTTATTTAATTATAGCTCTCCTATTAAAGGGATGCCCGTAGTTAAGCTAGTGCAGCGCGGTTTAGTTTAGCTCGCTTAGCTAGTAGCGCTAGTAGCGCACGTTCGCGCGTGCCTATCTCGATCGCTATCTCGATCGTTATCTCGATTCTTATGCGCTTATCTAATAACTAGATATACTAAGTAGCTTTTAAGCTTCTAGAGTAAATAAATCTAGTTGCGATCCTTAGTAGAGACTCTAGTCTATCTATTTATCGTCTTACTAGTCTTTAATTAAGTAGTAGCTATCTACTAGGTTCTAGATTTCTCCTATAAATCTATCTTATACTATTACGTCTTTATATTATAGTTCTAGGGTTTCTAGTAGTATATAATATCCTAAGGACTCTAGCTTAGTATTATCTACGTAATCGTTACTTTTATTACCTTCTAGCTCCCTATCTTAGTTAGAGTCTAGGTAATTCTAAACTATAGGTACTTTTCTTTCTAGGTAAGAGTGCGCGGTAGCGTTATAGTAATATCCTCCCCTACTATTTTAGTGTAATCTCTCTTTTCTTATAGTTTCTAAGAAGTTAATATTCTATTTTCTTGTATTTCTTTATTTAAGGCTATTGTATTTATACGCATCTTCTATAAGTTTTCTTGTAAAGGTTTTTATATTTACTCTATAAGTACTTTATTGCTTTTGAATTCCTTAACTAGTTAGAGGTTATTAAGTCTTATTTATATTTTCTTAGATAATTCCTTTTCCTTTCTTAGTTTATTTAGAGTTAGATCTCCTTAGTCTTCGAGTTCTTAGCTAAGTAGGTAGATAGCTTTCCCTTTATCTAGTATCTATTATACCTACTTCTATTCTTCCTTAGTATTATCGCCTTACCCTATAATTATATTAAGAGATTAGTCTATAACCTAGTATCTCTTACCTATTTATCTTTTAGCTTTATTCTTTAATTAGTAGTCCTTTAATATATAGCCTATCTTACTATAGTTATAGTAGGTTCTTATTTCCTTACTATTATCTAACTTCTTAGAGTAATAATCTAGTATTCGTCCTCCTTAGGTTATATTATCGATATATATATCGTTGAGACTAAGATGCCTATAATTACTACTAACCCTAGGTGCCTTTATAACTCTCTAGTATCTATAGTTTAGCTAGTATTTCTTTTTCTTGTTTATATAGATTGGTGTAGCGTACTTATCTTTCGCTTTAAGGCGAAATTCGTATAAGTAGTTATTAACTCTAATTAACTCTTCAATTAATTTATTAAGGTTATTAATCGCGGCTCTACTTCTTATAAGCTCTACTCGTACGCCTACTTTTAATCCTTATCTAAATATCCTTATTAAAGCCTAGTTATTCTATTTAGTCTGGATTGAATAATTCCTAAATTTATTAGTATAGCTAGAAGCTAAATAATTCTATTATAGGCTCTAGATAGTTTATTCTATAATAGCTAGTTCGTTAGCGAGTTAGAATGCTTATTGTATCTTTTCCTTAAACTTAATCTATTATTCGAATATATTATTACAACTATTATTATCCTTATCTATAAATTTCTTAAGGTATAGTATAACCTATTTCTTAGCTTTTCCTCTTAGGTATATTACCGTAAGTATTAGTTAATTATTATTAGGTACTTTGTCTATTTTAAAGTAGACGTCGACTTAAAGTAACTATAATTCGAGCTTAGTATAGTCTCTATAATAGAGGTCTAGCTTAGCGATCTTAGAGGTTATAGTGCGGGTTAGTCCTACCTACTAGTCGTTTAAATCTATTAACGCGTTACTTATCGTAGAGGTGTTTAAAGTATTAAGAGTCTACTAAGATACTATAGTATTTTAATAGAGTAAGGTTAATTCTTAAAGATAAAGTAAGGTAAGAGGGATTTAGTCTTAACTATATAATAGAGCGTAGAAGTAGTAACTTAAATAGCTATATTATCTCTATAACTATTTAAGTTGAATATAATAATCCTTAGGGGTTTATTATCCTTAATTATATATATACTAGAGGCGCTTTATATTAATCGCTTTAATATAATCGCTTTAATATAATTACTTTATATTAAGCGCTTAACTTTGCGCGCTTTATCTTATATGCTTCAATTAAAGTAGTTTTATAATAACTATTACCTTATCCTATACGTACGCCTAATAGTAACCCTATACTAGTTCCTAATCTAACTAGGGTTATAATAAGCGTATAGAAATCCCTATAGCCTATTCTTTATATCTACCTTATAGTAGCTTAATACTCTAGTATAATAAAATAGGATTATAGGGGTAAAATAGTATAAGGCTAAAGTTAAAATTAATTAAAATACCTAGATAGCCTTATTATAGTATAAGAGACTTAGATCTATATAATAAAGGAATGTAATAGTTATTACTTATATATCTTCTAGTTATTTATACTATATCGTACCTACTATTATTATTCTTTATTATTATTAGCTAGTATTAAAGAACTTAATAAGCTAATATTATATAGTTCTTAGTAGTTAGTACTATTATTAGCTATACCTAGCTAAGTAACCCTTAATATCTACTATAAGATTTACTAGAATAGCCTTCCTAAACTCCTTAAGACTAACCCTATTAATAGTATTAGGAGATCTAAGTATTATATTTACTACTCTACTATTAAGACTAAAGAAACCTTATACTATCTAACTTATACCTCTATTTCTAGAGTTGAATATAGCTATAAAGGTAGCCTTTTTATATAAATTATTAAATTAATAGTATATACTACCTAGAGGGAATATAGTAGCCTTAAGCTTATTAAGATAGTTTACTATCTCTAGGTTTTACCTAGACTCTATAAGCCTATTTTCTAGAAAGCTACTAAATTAAAGGTTTAATCCTTCTACTAGAATTAAGAACTCTTTTTCGCGTAGGTATATATAAGGAGTATTAATTCTATATAGATTAAGAGTAGTAACTATTATACTAATATCGAGACTAGTTAGAAATAGGAAGGTTTTAATATCCTTAAATTTTATATTTTAGCTAATTAACTATCTATAAAACTTAAATTATATACCTATAGTAGTTTTAGCTACTCCTCTTAGAGTACTAGGAGTAGGCTAAGCCCTATTAAAATTAAACGTAATAACCTATTATAGAGTATCTCTAGTAAAGAGCCTATTTAGCCTAATAAGAAGCTATTAAAACTACTTTATAGCTATAGGAGCTAAGGAAAGATTCTAAAGTAGCGAGGTATTTAGATCTTTAGTAGGAATAGTAGAGGGGGAAGATATTAAACTATAGCTAACGCTATATAGCTGCGCTAAAATACCTCTAAGTACTATAAGAGTAATTAGAGTAGTAAATATATATATTTTAGTAAGTATAGGTTACGTTAAGAAAAGAAGATATAGATTAGTTATAGTAATTAAAGATACTAGTAAGAATAGTTACTAGAAGAGAGTACTCTACCTAATATTTATACCTAATCCTAAAGCCCTAAATTAGTCTTATTTATAATCTAATATAATAATCTATTAATAGATTATTTATTTTCTATATTTAGCTAATATACTAGTAGACTACTTACTATTACTTTAAGTAGATAGTTTATCTTAGTATTTAATTTTAGACCCTAAGAATTATTATATCTAATTTATAGCCTTATAAAGCTAAAGGCCGATAGTAATATTAGTATATTAAAATCGCGGCGAGCTTTATTCTTCTAAAGTATTTTCTATAATCTTAATATAGCTATTAAAAGTACTAAATAAGACTTATTTATTAGCTACTTAATTAATATTATATTAAGTAATCTTAAGATAGATTAGCTAAAGTAGATTTAGTAGTATAACTATAATAATATTAGTTATTAATAGGCTATTCTAAACTATTAGAATTATTAGCGCGAGACTATTAAACTTATTAAAAGAACTTAATAAGTATATATATCTTTATAAGATATACTTAAAATATATATTAAAATAAGTACTATTATAGAACTAGATAGTTAAATATTATAATATAAATTTAAGTCTCTAATATCCCTTCCTATATAGTAGAAAATCTAGTATAGTAGGAACCCTATACTCCTTTCTACTATAATAAATCTTATAACTATTAAGAGCCTTAGTAACTCTTAGAATAATAACTATAGGCTCTTATCTTTATTCTATATTTATATAATAAATAGATAATCTCTTTCTAGCCTATAATAGTATAATTTACTATAAGAGTATCTATCTACCTTATCTTAGATAGCCTTAGATTTAGTAAGGACCTTATATATTCTACTTAAACTTGTATAATCTATAGATAGGTTTTAAAAGAGTATTAGCTAAGCTAGTTATCTTATTATCTCTACTAGCTATACTTTAAAAGGATTATAATAACTATGCGACTAGGGCTAGTAAAAATAGTAAAATTTTATACTATAGGTTTAGTAGATATTAATTATACTAAAAATTAGGCTTAGAGCCTAATTAATAGCTTCTAAGATTATCTAGCTTTACTAGTTATTCTTATTATATTTAATTATGCTAATAGTTTTCTACTATATAGAGAGGGATATTAGAGGTTCTAAGTAGTCTAGTTATATTTTAATTTATAGACTTTATAACGCCTTCTATTAAACTCTTTACTTATCTAGCCTATATTTATAATTATTAGATTTACGCGTTAATCTCGTTATAGAGCCTTTTCTTTTCCTCTTCTAGTCTATATATCTATTTAATATATTTCCTAGCTATTAGAAGGTTTTTACTTACTCTTATTAAAGTTTCTTTACTATATCTTCTACTTAGGATATTTAATAACTTATATCTATCTTATAACTACTAAGTTATTAATTTATTTCTAATATTCTATTATTAAATTCATTTCTATTACTATATAGCTATAAGAGGGGAACTTAGTACTAAAGGGATATAGGCGAGTAATCTAGCTATAAAGTAGGTTAATAGTTATAATTAAAACCCTAGTTCTAAATCTAGTTTTCTAAGTCTATTATTATAAAGCTAGTAGAATTAAATATAGAGTCTATTATATAATAGCTACTAGTTTATATATACGAATTGTATATTTAGTTTTAGTATCTAGGCTCTAGATAGCTTAATTCTATCTCTTACTTAGGGCTGATTTTAATAAATTCTATTATAAGTACTATTTATATAGGTATTTAGGTAGAGATTAATCCTAAGACTTAAATATTCTTATATAATATCTATAACTATTTAAATAAATCTATTTAATAATAGTTTTATAAAGTTATTTAGGGCTAAGCCTATATAAGTTTAGTTTAGTATCTATATTAGGCTTAGAGTACTATTATTTTAAACTTAAATAAGTATAGAAAATAGGTTTCTATAGCTTATAGAGATCTAAATATATTAACTTAGATTTAATATTACTATATAAGTACCTATAAGTCTACTAAAGAAATCTTTACTAGAAATAATATATTATATCTCTTTAGTAATAATTATATCTCTCTATTAATCCTACTACGCTATTCTAATAGAATCTAATTATATATACTATATAAATATATAAGCTATTTTTTACTAGCTACTAACTCCTATAGGCGTTATTATTAAACCTAGTATATTTAATAGGTACGAATAACTTACCTCCTAGTAATCTAGAAGCTCTTACGAAGATTTATAGTAATATCTCCTTTTTAGCGCGTAAATCCTATAATAAACTAATTATATATATATTTAGCTATAGTAACGTATATATTATAGAGTAGTATAAGCTAAGATAAAATATTAAAGCTTATAATACGTTAGGAGCTAACTATTAGAGGTTAAGTTAGGAGAATATTTAATATAGGAGAGATATTTTACGTCTTAATATAGAGATTAAGGGTTAAGAACTAACCTCTATAATACTAACGCTTAAAACTCTAAGCTAGAGTAAAAGAGTTTTAGTAAGTATTAAGAATATTAGCGAATAATTAAAGTAGTTACTAAGTTATTAGAATTACGAGATTAAGAGGTCGAAGAACTTAAGATTAAAGTTATAGTACTATTAGGCGCTAGCTACTAAAGTAGGTAATATATATAATAGTGTATAAAGCTTAAGCCTAAGATAGGTAGGAAGTAGTAGATTACTATAAGGTAGAGTTAAAGAAGTAGGAAGGTAAGTAAGAAGGTAAGACTAACCTAAAAAGAATAATAAAATATATATTTTTATAACTAACTATTAAACTAAGGTATTATTAGGAATAGTCTTTATATAATATAATACTTATATAGGTTAGAGCTATCTTAGTATATATCTAGAGCATCTAGCGTTACGCTAGTAAGGTTAATACCTACGCGCTTATTACTTCTCTATAATTTATTACTAGTAGATATAGCTTATAGAGAGTAATTAGTTATTATATAGAAGGGGAGGGGGTAGTAATAGTATATACGCATAGTATATAGGTAGTAAGTGTAATTAGAGTTTAGGTAATTAGAGGTATTATTTACTAGCTTTAAGTAGCTATACGCTATAAATAGAATTAAATATAGACCCCTATATATAGATAAAACTTATATAGAAAGTAGCTAATTTAGGTAGAAGACCTATAGCCTATATTTAATTCTATTTATAGGTACTACCTTATATAGTAGGAGTTTTACCTTAGCGAAGCTTAAAGAATAGGGGCTTACTTTAGTAAGAGGTATTGTATATAAGCCTAAGCTAATTTAGCGCTAATATAGGCTAATACTATTCTCCTTCTATTTTAGTATTACTACTTAAAAAGGGTAGGAGTATAGATATATACTAATATAATTATAAAGTAAATATACCTAAAGATATATTAACTTATAATTAATAAGAACTTAGCTTTTTATATTACTTTCTAATAATAGGTTATTATTTTAATTTAGATAAGAAGGTTTAGCTTTACCTAATTATTAAGGAAGTAAAGCGCCTTTACCTTCTATAGAGTTATATCCAGCTATACTATAATAAGCTATCTAAGGTCTAGAGAACTAAGGATATACTAAAGTTATACTAGTAGACTATAATTAGGATATATAATATTAGGGAGTCTACTTAAGAGTATTATTTTAATATACTAAGGGTATTAGTATTAGAAAAGGTATATTAATTAGCTATATTATATATAGTCTAGGGCTAATATAATTAAGATCTAGTTATTATAAAACCCTAAGATACCTCTACTTAAGTAATATAGTAATAAACTATTAAATAGTAACGAACTATTAGACGATAATAAACTATTAGATAGCGATAAACTATTAGATAGTAAGGTTAAAGGATATATAAATAAGATTAAAGGATATAATATTATTAATCCTACTACGTAAAATACTTAGTAGGGAAGTTAAGATTATTAGGAGGTACTTAAGTATTCTTCCTAAGTACTATATTTACCTATACCTGTATATAAGAGCTATATAGATTCCTTCTAGAGTCTTACTACTTTTAGCTAGAATTAGGTCTCTATAGTTAGCTTCCTAGATATACCTACTACTAGTATAAGCGATATCTCTAGGGACTATTCTAACCTTTTAGCTTTATACTTACTTACTAATTACGCGTTAACTATACCTATAGGCTCTTTAAACCTTACTAAAAGCTCTAATATACTTAGTTCTATATATAATTATATTATTAACTTTAACTATATACTTATAGAATAGATTACTCCTACGTTAATAGCTAATATAGCTATACAACTACTTATATATAATAATCCTACTAGTAATCCTTCTATACTAACCTTTAGTAATAGTATAGTACTAGTACTTAATAGAAATAAAATAAATTTCCTAGATACTCTTCTAGGTAAAAATATAGAATTAATCTAAAGTAATTACTAATATAAATTAAGATCTTACTTATAAGTTAATAGGTATTCTAGGCACGTTATAGGAAAGTAGGTAAAGAGTAGTTACCTTAGAAGAACTCTATATTATATTATATAATCTAGATCCTATTATTAATAAGTAGTTTAGTTTCTTAGGGGCCTCTTTAATAGTAGAGCTATTAGTAATAGTATATATAGACTAGAGTAATTTAGCTTAATAGTAGAAATTATATAAATATCTATACCTTTATTATTCTCTCTATATTTTCCTAAGATAGGTAATCTTATATTAGATAGATAGTAGACTCCTATATATCCTAAATATCTAAAAGAGAGTTTAGAAGATCTTACTATAGTATAGTTATTAGTAGAGGTACTAAATAAGGATATATTCTTTAGGCTAAGTCTACCTTCTATAGTTTAGGAAAGTAAGATTACTTTAAGATACTATAATATAGTAAGTAAGGTAGTATAGTAACTAAGTCTTATAACTATAATTCTATTAGGGCGACTATACTACTCTACTATATTATTAACTCCTAGTACTTTAGAGTACTACTATATAAGCGTAGTATAATATACTAAATAGTAAGTAAAATAGTATTATTTAATTATAAAGGTTTTATAGTAATAATAATATAGAATCTTTATATAGTAACTTACCTTAGGGTTCTATTAGATATAATACGAAAATATACTAGAGCTAGATAAAATATAATTATATCGCCTTAGGTCTAGTAAGCTATATTATACTCCTACCTCTAGCTACTAGGCCCTTCTATTTTAGAGTAAGTCCTACTATAAGGGGATAGTACCTATATAGTAGGGGCTAGGTATATTCGATCCTACTACTATTAATATAAGATTAATCTCTAATTAAAGAAATCTTATAAGGATCTCCTAATCTAGGGGTAACTAAGACTTTCCTACTCTATCTATAGATATATATCCGCTAAAACGCCTATTATAATATACTAAAAAGTAGATCTAAGCTTAGTATTTATAGTAAAGCTTAGTAAACTTCTATTTAAGAGTCTTTATAAGTCTTCTATAGCTATTATTCTTAATTTTCTTTCTTTTTACTAGTACTACGCGCTTAGACAGCTACGCTAACGCTATTACTAATTTACTATATATAAAATACTACTTTATAAGTAATAATCTAGTCTTTAAATATATCCTACTACTAAATAATTCTATATTCCACCCCTAAGTAGTTTTAGTTCTCTTAACTAAGAGTAGATTTAGTACTAATATAGTATAGTTTTAGTAGTTTAAATAACTAAATTATACGTAGCTTAGATTTTATAACTCTAGTTATATAAAGACTTAGTTAGAAGTTAAATTCTACCTATAGAATAGCTATATTAAGAAGTTAATTAACCTAGGGTACTTAATTATAGTATTTAATATAGTATAAAAGTACTATATAAATCTTCGTCTAAACGATATATACTTATACGATATCCTAAATCTAATCTATTATTACTATAATACTTAGAATAGATAGATAGTTAATACTTATATATATATATTACTTCCTAAACCTAATTAGGAAATATAGGTTAATTACCCTATCCTTATTATAGATATCCTTAGGGTAGAAGATAAGTATATTTAGTTTATCGTCGCATATTTATATAACTAGAAAGTAGCTACTAATAATCTTAAACTTTTAATAAAGTAGCTAGTAGAATTAATATATATCTTAAGTAATTACTTTAAGCGTATCTATAAATAGGAACTTAGAACTTAGTTATAAATAAAAGCCCTATCTATTAATACTAGCTAGGCCTTTAATATATATATAAACGCTATTAAATATTATAAGCTATATCCTCCTATAATAGACCTAAGTAGAGTCTTAGATCTAATATTTAAGTTTAAAAATTTCTTAAAGCTACTATATAAGATTTAAGAGGAGGTTTATAGTTATATACTTATAGATAAGTCTTAGGAGCGTATTTATAGTTAGATTTACGTCTATAATTTACTTTAGAGGTAGTAGGAACGGGATAGGAAAAAGGGATTACTATAGTATAGTAACCTTTTAATACTAGGCTTACTTCTACGACTTTAGATACTAGGGCTTCTTTAAGTTAACTTATAAATCTAGGCTAAGGTACTATTAACTATATACTAAATAAATATTCTTATATTAACTATTTCCTCGAAAGAATATACGTTCCTTAATAATAACTAAGACTAGCTACTATAATAAAACTATTTTTTATATATTAGAATTAATATTATCTTAGATAAACCTAATTATAAAGTAACTACTTATTACCTTTCCTATATTTCAAGTATATTTTAATAGTTAGATTTATTAGTTTAATTTCTATATATTATAGTTATATTCCTAAAATATAGTTCTAAGTTTAAAGTATTATAGGGTACTATAGTATAAGGTATATATAATCTTATATCTCTTAGTTAATTATAAGTATATAAGATAAATAGAGAGTATAAGTTACTATAAATTAGCTAAGGAATTATAGAAGAATAGAAGTATACTAGGGATTATAACTATATATATACTTATATAAGTAGAAATATTCTATAGTAAGTATAGGTATACGTATCTAGAGGTCCGATAAATACCTTAAATACTAATAATCTAGTTTATATATAGCTAGAGGATTACTATTCTCTAGGCTACCCCCTCTATAGTAGCTAAGCCCTTATTTATTAATTAAGAGTACTCTTTTTCTATAGTCTATACTATTATAATATAATTTATATATTTTCTTAGAAATACCTATTATTATATCTTCTTTCTTATTATTATCTACGAAGTAGGCTAGTAGACTATCCCTCTATCTACTATTATAAAGAGGCTATACTAAGTTTTTCTATATATACTATCTACTAGTTAGCTATTATATCTTAATAGGATTAAGATACTTACTAAGGTTAATTTTTATTTTAATATTAGGATATATAGTCTTATAAAAGTATATAAGCTCTAGCGCCTCTAGATTATAATTAGAGTACCTCTAAAAAGTATTTCTATTTCTTTAAACTAGTTTAAAAATCTTCTAAATATTATATAGTATCTATACTCTTAAACTACTAAACTTCTACTATTATTAGTAAGATATTAATTTAGATTAATACTAGCTAGTATTAGGATTAATAGTACGCGATATATACGAGGTAGTTAGTATACTTCCTTTAAATTAGAAGTTAATATAGAAGTTAGAGCTATCCTAATAGAGGGATAGTATACTAGGGGCTATAAAGCTAAGAGAGATAAGATTAAATAAGATATACTTAGTTACCTAATTTATTTTTATAGTAGTAAAGGGTAAGAGTAGTAATAAGCTTTCCTTTAAGGATAGTCTTACTCTATAAAAAGAATAAAACCTACTTATAGTATTACTATTTATAGACTTTAACCTAATACTAATAATTTAATATACTATCTTTAGAAGGTAGAAGATACTTAAAGGATTTTAATAGAGGGATAAAGTTTCCCTAATCTATACCTTAAAAATAGATACCCTCTAGGGCTTAGGGAGATCTATAAGAAGTATATTACTAGTACTAAGATAGGATAAAGTAGGAGAGAGAACTTCTCCTAGGTTTCTAGACTCTTATTACTATTAATTATATTATAGGAGGAATTTATATAACTTTTAGGAAATCTATAAAGGAGATCTTTAGTCTATAATAGTTATAGCTAGTACTTATATATATAAGAAAACCTATTTTTCTATATATAAGAACTATATAGTTATAACTTAGATAAGTGAAATAGCTTAAAAGAGTATAGATATAGTCTAAGAAGAAGATATTTCTATCTCTTTTATCTACGCGCTTAGGCCTAGTACTATAAAGGAAATTAATAATAGGGCTATAAAAACTATATTAAATCCTTTAGTATAGGACTTTAGGAGTATAATTTTTACTAGCTTATCTTCTAGTATAGTCGCTAGAACTAAGATAAAATACTTAGTATCCTAGGAAATTTTAACTAGAAACCTAGACTTTAATAGACCCCTACTTAGGGCGTATTAGAATAGATTTCTAGATAACTTAAAAAGAATAAGTAGACTATTTAGATAGTAATAGGTAGGGACTTATAGTAATACTAAATAATATACCTAAGCTATATATAAATATATATATATATAAGTAGCTAGTTTATAGTCTTTTTCTAAAGTTATATATATAATTACCTAAGTACCTATATTAATACTAGTTAATACTATACTATTTCTAAGCCTAAATACTACTAGGGAAATTATAAAAGCTATTATTAAGTTTATAGCCTAAATATAAAATAGGATATATACTAGTATAGTTATAGCCTAGCTAATCTAGATTACCTATAGATAATATTTAGACTAAGAGGTAAGTACTATAACTATAATAGAGTCTAGTACTAGGTAAAATACTATAGGAAAAAGACCTATATCTACTTAGATAGGGGATAACCCTTAGATAGATATTAGATAGAATAGTAGGTAGTATAGAGCTAAGAAAAGCTACTAATAAGTAAGTATAGCTATACTAAGAAAGTCTTTTTATTTCTATTATATAGGGTAGTAGCTTATAATAAGACTATTAGTTAGTATAGAGTAGTAGGCGTAGATAGTACTCTAGTAGTAGCTATAGTAATAGAAGAGATCTAATAGTAAGAGGGTATCTAGCCTAGGAAGCTAGTTTATATATTATTACTATCTTAGGAATAGGATAATACTAGCTATACTAAAGCTAATTAGTATTAAAGTTATAACTAATACCTAAGGATATTAAATACTACTCTATAAAATACTAATTAGTAGGCTTACTAGACTACTAATAAATAGAAAGATTCTAATCTAATTAATTTATATAAAATAGAATCTTAAATTAGCGTCTTCTTTAATATAGATAAACCTAATTGAATAATAGATCCTAATAAGACTAAAAGGAAGAATAATACTAAAATACTATTACTAGGAGGAGTTCTTAGAAATAGAGCCCCTAATTACTAGCCTAATAATACTACTAATAGACTATATACTAAGTACTATAGAGAAATACTTAGGTCTATCTTTAAGTAGAATAAGAGAGTAAAAGATAACTTAGGTTATCGAAATAATACCTCCTCCTCTAATACCTTAAATATAATAACTAATAATTATAACTATAATACTATATACTAAGATATAGAATATTATACTAATTATAAAAAGAGTAATAGAAAAAATAAGAAGGTATTAGTACCTAAACTATTTTAATATAGCTATAACTATAGGCTAGATAATAGTAGAAATAAGAAGATATAATATACTAATCTAAAATATATTAGTAGTTAATCTATATAAAGAATATACTATACCCTACAACTATATTAGCTTAATATCTATAATTATAACTAATATCCTACTAGAAGTATAGTAACTAGGATAGTAGTATTAAGTAATATAGTAAAAGATATTAAGCTTAACCTAATTATTAGATACTAATCTTATCTTTTAGGTTTCCCTAAGAGGTTAAAATCTCTCTATAATAGTTATATCTTTACTTATATAGAGATTAAGTAGCGCGAGGTACTTTAATATAATTATATTTAACTAATAGAAGTAATAGGAAATTTAAAGCTTAAGTTCCTATATATATTATTATAGGTTTAGGTTAGGTTTAACTATAGTATATATTCTCTACTATAAGAAGGATTTAGTATATAAAGAGGTTACTATAAGGAGGATAGCTTCTATACCTTTAAACCTATAAGATAACTACTTCTTATTAGGGAGATAAGGATAGTTAATTTTTATACCTAATAGGTAGATAATATAAGGTTGTATAGAGTAGTATAATAGAGGTATTTTATTTTTATCCTATTATATTAGATAAATACTAAAATTAATACTTTTCGCGATTTATCTATTTAACTTAAATAGGAGATATAGAACTATTTAGCTATATAGAACTAATAGAATAAATTTATTTTATAAGTAGTTTTATATAATTAAATAGTATCTAAATAGCTTTTAGGTAGTTTTACGTATCTAACCTTATTAGATAATATATCTTCTAAGATAAATTTTATAGATATTTAGAGCCTTTACTATTTACTCCTTCTAGAGTAGGTTTAATCTTTAGTAATACTATTCTACTATAATAATTCTAAGCCTATTACTATAGGTACCTAAGGAATAGGTAAATTTAACGTAGTACTTCTATATTAAGAATTTTATAGGCTTTATAAAAGTTTTAATTAGATTAGCTAGACTACTATGTATTTAGGGGGGCGAATAGACTAATAACTACTTCTTCGCCCTATTAGTAATAGTAGAATTAACTCTAGTTATAAGCTATTCGTATAGATATAAAGGCTCTTAACCTTACTAGTAGTATATATCTTAGATAAAGGTATATTACGTACCCTAATATTTTTCTTAGAGAATCTACGTAAAGCTAAAAATTTTACTAGTTATATACTTAACCTTAAGGAATAATTTACTATAGATACTAAACTAATAAGTTAATATACCTACCTTTAAAAACTTACCCCTTATATTATTAGCTTAAATATTTATATTAAATTTAAATATCTTTATAGTAATACTATAGGTTAAAATATAGTAACTTTAGTAATATAGGAAAGTATATAATTAATTTCTCTAATCTAAACTTATAATAGATATAGGGGTAAAGGATTTTATTATTAAGGGGGAATATTATTAGATAAAAGAGTATCCTAAGATAATGTAAAAGAGCCCTAGGGTATATAGGTAGTTATATAGGGTAAGCTATTAGATAATACTATCTAGAATATACTTAGATATATAACTAAGCGACTTTATAATATATAGATAGTAATAAAAGATACTAAAGTAAGAAATAGGTAGTAGGGAAGTAATATTAATACTACTAATATTTTTATAGCTATATTTATAGCTTATAGATAAGATACTAGAAGTATTATAGAAGGCTTATAGAGCTATATTATATTAAAGGGCCTAGAGCTCTTACTTCTTCCTATTTTTACCTATTAGTATAGTTAGTAGTAGGATATACTATATAGTATAGAGAGCCTCTCTTAATTTACTTAATTACTAGGGGTTAGGTAGAAAACTATAACTTACTAGACTATAGCTAGCTTTACCTTAGTATTAGATATTAGTACCTTAGTAGCGCTTAGAACTAGGACATTTACTATAAGTTATAAAAGGCTAGCTAAGAAAGGATTAAAAATATATTTAATATTATAACTAAAATTAATAGCTTTATATAATTATAGATCTATTTTAGTATATCTAATAGTTTAGTATATCTATTTATACTACTAGAATCTTAAAATATTTTAATATTCTAGATACTATTTTTACTTTCTTAATATATTAACTAGGTATATTAAGGAGTATTTTAAGGCTCCTTAGGGTATCTTATAATAACCTATATAATACTTTTTAAATAATCCTTTAAACTATTACCTAGGGCTAGTAATCCTCTATATATACTAAATAAAGGTTATATAGAGTATTAAGACTATATAGTATATTAAGGCCTAGTATATTAAGGCCTAGTATATTAAGGCCTAGTATATTAAGGCCTAGTATATTAAGACTATATAGTATATCGAGGCTATATAGTATATTAATATATAGTACATTAAAGCTATATAGCGTATTAGGGCTATATAGTATATTAAGGCCTAGTATATTAAGGCTATATAGTATATTAAGGCCTAGCGCATTAAGACTATATAGGATATTAAGGCTATATAGCGTATTAGTATAGTAAGCTATATATTACCTTTACTCTAAGTCTATTATAAATAATAGAGTAAAAGGCTAATAAAAATTAGTTACTCCGAATAGAAGTAAAGTACTAGCGCGAGTAACTTAAAGTAAATATAGCTCTTTATAAGAAAGTTTAGCTTATATTTAAGTAACTATAATATAAAATCGGGAATCTTAAGAATAAGGTTTATAAACTATTTATAGTAGATAGTTAATAATAGGTAGTATTATATATCTATTATATATCTATTATATATCTATTATTCTATCTTATAGCTACTACTATTCCCTATATTAAAGGTATCTATTCCTACTATTCCTTATAGTATAGATATTATAGTAGCTTAGCCTAGTAACTACTCTATATTCCTTTTTTATATTAGTAGTATACTTAGTATTATTATGTAAGATATTTCCTTATAGTATACTCGCTATTAGAGCCTAAACGTTATATAGATAATTAGGCTTATTTTTATCCTCTAAAATAGTCTTAAGGGCTACTAGATTTAGATAATACTTAAATCTTACGCTATCTATTATAGTATTCTCTCTAGAGGAATATATATTAATTTTTAGTATTAATAATAAAAGGTATAACTAAATAGATAGTATATCTCTAAACTTATAGTATATTATATATCTACTATTAGCTAGTAATATCCGTTTATACGTAGTAGAAAACTATCTATACTAGAATAAATCTATTAATTTAGTATCTTAATTCTTAATACTACGTATTACTACCTCTTACTATATAGTAAGAACTACGCTATAGCGAGATAAATATACTATTTTAGTATCTTAAGTCTCCCCTATATAGGTAATAACTTTAATTACTAGTCGGGTTACTTTCTTTAGCTATTTCTATACCCTATACTAATATATAGTAAGAATATTACTATCGCGTTAGTATTACTATTAATTAGACTATTATTCCTTTAGGATCTATATTTAATACTTTAACTTATCTAATAGCGATTATTATTACTTTTTAAATCTTAGAACTTAGATACTTAAGCGCTATTAGTAATAACTTACCTACCTAAATTTTAAAGTCTATAGGTATAAGGCTAAGAAACCTAAGAGTTTTACTAAGTAGAGAAGAAGGGGTCCTTATATCCTACTACTAGAGCGATACTTAATATATACTAGTAGTAATATATCCTAATCCAAGTATTAAGTAAGATATTATTACTAGCGAGGATAATAAATAAGAACTATATATATAGCTATAATATAAGCCTTATAGTAGTAGACAATTCTATTCTATATAGGAAGCTTATTAATCTAGTAATTCGTTAATTATATACTTAGATTTATCTATAGTATTATATAATCAGCTTACCTATACTATTAAGCCTTAAATATTTAGCCTATCTATCTTTATCTTATACTTATACTTACTTCTAAGTAGTATATATATAATTACTTATAAAATATACGCCTCTTATTCCTATATTCTAAAATATAAGAATTATAGAGAAATTAATTATTATCCTAATATATCTTAAAATAGAGTTATACTATACTAGTTATTAACTAGGTATTAGAGAGATCTCCTACTAACCTATAATACCTAAGATATAGATATAGCTAAAGACTACCCTATATATAAAGAGTATACGCTATCTAATTCTTCTAACTAATAGACTTATTTATTCTCTATTCTATCTCTATAGATTAGGGTTACGCCTACTTATATATAGCCTCTCTAAGGTCTTAAAATATACTATATTTAGTTAGCTAATATAATTTAGGAATATTATTAATATATAATAAGTTTAGTTTAGAAACTTTAAATACTTAGAGTTCTAGGGTACTAGGATTAACGTCTAGAAATTCTTTATAATAAATATTAAGAATAAGAAATAGGCTAGAAGGGGAATATTTATTAATAATAAAATAT